>ML677346.1:154967-170683 GCA_007922305.1 Dermatemys mawii | reverse complement strand
TCTTTCTTTCTTTCTTTCTTTCTTTCTTTCTTTCTTTCTTTCTTTCTCTCTCTTTCTTTCTTAGATCTTAAAAACCTAAAGGAAATTACATGGGGGAAAAAAGTGCCATTATATGGCAATGTCAAAGTTTCAGGTTTAAACTCATGAATGTCGGGAAATAAATAAAGTCTAAGTTCTCACAGTGATGAAAACACTTATGTCATAGTTTTGATTACTAATTAAGATGTTAAACATATCACATATATAATGATATATGTTTAAACACTATATCTTGAAATCAAAACTACCACGTACATATATTGGGGAAAAAACAGCGTGTGATCATGCAGTTAAAGATTTTGTCACAATATGTATGTACAAGGGGACAGAACGTAGTATTACTTACAAATGATAAAATAAAAGCATATCAGAGTTGCAAAACAAGCACACACAAAAGGTAGGAATTAGCAGAATTAATTCTTTAGCTGAAATTTGCCCCTTTCCTCAGGCACATTGCTACTCAGTCTTTAATTACATGATCAGATGCTTTCTTTTCCCTAATAAGATCGCTGCCTCATTCAGTGACCAATATGGATAGTGTTCAGTGAATGAAACAGCTGTTAAGTATTTCTTTTTGTCCATATCATTAAGTGTATAGGCTCATTCTTTATTTGCCATACATCAGTCCACTACACTGAATCTAGAATTACTAATTTCTCTACTGTTGCTCTGAAAGTTGTACAGATCAAGCAAAACATCTCCACCCTTGAAGAAACCACATTCTCCTGCTTATGTATAAATATCCCAGAAATACAAAAATCACACCTGATTTTTCAGGTTTTAAAAGCTCATAGAATAGAATAGAATAGAATAGAATAGAAGTAATAGAATTCTCATAGAATAGAATAGAATAGAATAGAATAGAATAGAATAGAATAGAATAGAAGTAATAGAAGTAATACGAGCATACAAAAACAGGGCCAATTGGGAAAGTATTTATTCTTTATCTAACTGTTGTCCTTAGAGGCTCCAATGAGGTTGGAGTCCCATTGTGCTAGGTTCTTCACAGACATGTAGTAAAAGATTGCCCCTTCCCCAGTGACTAATTTGACCATCTCTACATACGAACTGTATCAAAAATCAAATTCCTTGAGCATAAATCTCCACTGACCAACTTTAACTTCCTCTTTTAGTTTCTAGTGACAATTCCCCCCCCCCCCAATCCTCATTCTGAAAATGTTTTCAGTTAAAAATCTATTCAGTACTTCACTAAAATTATTTGCTTTGGCCTCATTTGTAAATATGGTGTGTGTGCCCGAGGGGTGGTTTTCATGAATTTTCCAAGACTTGTGACATTAGCACTCTTCATACATAAAGAGAATGTTCTCACACTAAATTGATTTGGTAAACTGATCTAAAATGGCAGGTTGTAATTTGTCATTCATTTTCTCCAAAAGATCATTTATTTCTTTTTTTTTCTTTTAATAATAATTAATTTTGATTTGAGCCTTTAAATTGCCTACCTTGCTACTGTTAGGTTTTGCTATTGAACCATACTGTTGCACGTTAGTTATGGTTGGTGTTGTCTGTGATATGTTTTTAAATATGCCAAATATATGGATTTTTTTGCATGTTTATAATTCCAAATAAATAACTATAGACCATACACTTAGGTGGTGTGAATTGACATAGCTCCATTAAAATCAACAGTATGTTGATTTACACCAGCTGAAGATCTGGCCCAAAGATTTTACAATTTGTTTTAAACAGATGCTAAGCTTAACAAAGTGCTATTTAAGTCATTAGTTCAAGCACAGTTATCTGAGGATGCAACTTTATTGAAGCTGATGAGCTGTGGCATATTGCACTGTATAGTTTCATTGGCACAGATGGGTCATTGACTAGAATTCCATGGGAAACCCTCATAACCAAACCAAGCAGCCTGTAATCATTATTAAATAATATCTTTCCATTTCAAAGAACCCTAAGTTTAACAAGATATCAAGTACCAAGCGCCATGGAAATTCCAAATCCTGCTCTCAGTTACAAGTGTAATCATACCATAACCAGTGGACTCACAAAAGTATAAACCCAGACTTTAAACAGCAGAAATTGGCCTCTCTGGATGTACTTATAAGTGAATACTTCAATTGCGGACCATCTATAATGATGGGTAGAGTACTCTTTATACAGTATATTCAGAGTTACTCTATTAGGACAGTATTGAGGTGAAACTTTTGTTTTTCAGTGGGAAGGACACTGTAAAAAATGCTAATAATTTAGCTGCTTAATGTCAGTAAGCTTTTGAAAAAAACACTACTCTACATCTGAGGAGGACACGCAGGAGAAACTAAAGTCATCATAAGGACATTTGTTAGGGTTTTTTTTTTTTTTTTTTAGAAAAATCATTACTACAGCCAGAATACAAAATGTAGCTGGAGTGGAAAGGGAATGACCTCAGAATTGAGCAGTCTCAAAACACAAGACAATGTGAGAATCAACTTACCAGTTAGAATATTTGGAATTTGGCTAAGGTTTATGTACAGTTATAAGGCATCTTTTAGATACATCTTTAGATTTGAAATATACAATATTTTCACCCTTTGACTACAGGAACAATTTATAGTATCATATAGATACCACATACCTTTATAATAAGGAGCCTAACCTAGTGAATTATTGGGGAAGGCTAGAAAACAAGAAAAAGGCCAATTTTAATCCCAGTTCTATGATAAATGTGTACAGTGATGATGGGCAAACTTCTTAACCTCTCTCCCTCAGTTTTTTACTTCTCTGTGAAACAGGGATACAGCCACTTACATACCTCAGAGGTGTTCTCAAGATTAGTTTACTGCACAATGCTCTGAAAATATGAACTCAACATACAGTTGCTAAGAATCACCACCAAAGTGTTTCATTCAATCCTGCATTTTATCCCATCACCAATATCTCCTCAAAACTATCATAATCATCTTAAATTTAACATAGCCATAACCAGACCTGAGTGCCTGATCTTTCTTCCAAAACCCTTTCCATTCTCTCTGTCAACTTGATAATAACCTCATTCTTCCTACCACTCAAACCTATAATGGGCATCATCTTTAACTCCTTCCTCTTCCTTTCCTTGCCTATTCAGGCAGTGTTCAAATTTTGCTGCATCTTGCTACATAAAATTCTAAAATCTGATAATTTATTTTTCTCTCTACATCCACAACTCTAGTCCAGGCCTCATCATCTTAGATTGACCACAGCACTGCCCTCCTATCTGATTTCCATGATGCCCTCATTGCTCCACTACTTCAGTCTACAAAATGTGACAGCTAAGATTATCTTAATTGTCTTTTGTCCCATTCTCTCTTTGAATCTGACCACAGGTTTCTGGTCTGCCAACTCATTAAATTCAAGCCTTTTCTCCTCACAGTTTCAGGTCCTTTGCAATTCTGATTCTCTACTCCCATCCTTCAGTCCATGATTTAGAATGCTGCTTGATTCTTTGCTGACACTAAGCTCATACACATTAGTTTCAGTGAGTAATACTTTCTACCATTTCCACTGCATATGAACCTGGCAGAGTTGGCTTCAGTTATCCTTATTTGGACTACAGCAATGCAATATACCTGGACACAAAGCAATCATCTTTCTGGAAACTCCAGCTAACATAGAGTGCATCTTGTTAACAACACAGGCTACTATGAAAACGTCTGACCTGTCCTCCACTCTCTACATTACCTTTGCACAGATCACTGAGTGAAGTTCAAGGTCCTTATCTACAAGACACTCCATGCCCTGAGCTCACAGTATCTAAGATAGGGGTCAGCAACCTTTCAGAAGTGGTGTGCCAAGTCTTCATTTATTCACTCTAATTTAAGGTTTTGCATGCCAGAAATACATGTTAACATTTTTAGGTCTCTTTCTATGTCTATAATATATAACTAAACTCTTGTTGTATGTAAAGTAAATAAGGTTTTTAAAATGTTTAAGAAGCTTCACTTAAAATTAAATTAAAATGCAGAACCCCCCGGACCGGTGGCCAGGACCTGGGAAGTGTGAGTGCCCCTGAAAATCAGATTGCGTGCCACCTTCAGCACACGTGCCATAGGTTGTCTACTCTACATCTAAGAGATTGTCTAAAGCCTTCATATGAACACTAAGGTCAACAGCTCAACTTCACTGGCACAATGGAAATTTCTTCCATAAAAGGTAAAGCTTGTCTAGGGCTGGTCTGAAACTGTCGAATAAACTCCCCTAGGAGCTAAGAACCATCCAAATCTCACCACTTTCTGCTCCAAATACAAGGCTCACTTCTTCAAATATGCCTACTCTAACATACACACACATACATACACAGACAAACATGTACCTTCCAAAAAGTAAACTAGCCAAAATCCTGCCAAAACACAAACATTATACTGCACACACAATTCTCATCTTCAGGACATGGTGAGAGAGAGAATAAAACACATATGACAGATATTATTTAAATTGATTATTGCACTGTAGAAAGGCACTCAGATACTTCAGTGACAAGGGCAGTATAATAATCTATAGAGAACATGTGATGGGGTGGGCTAGCTCCAGAATCCTACTGATGGAGGTCTCAGGGTCCTGCCACACTCATCCCCCGAAAGGAACAGTGGAGGTAAGTCCCTCAAGCAGCCTAGAGAGACTGCACAGGAAAGCAGCCAATCAGGTGGAGGTTGCAAAGGGCTAGCCAATCGGTGGGTTGCAGATGAGTATAAAAGGCTCTGCAATGCAGACCAGCATCAGTTCCTTGCTAGAGCCAAAGTAGTTCTGATCGTGTACTTGCTGGCCAAAGGGAACTGCAGCACCATGGACAGCTCAGTCCTAGCAGGGACCAGTGGATTGAGGAAGATCTGACAGCTTTGCCGGAACATAAAAGAGCCCTGAGGTAGAAGGGTGGGGTGATGGGGAAGTGGGTCAGGGAACTCAATGCAGTTTAGTTGAAGAGACATGGCACCATGTGGCTGCTGTTCTTAGGGGTCCTGGGCTGGGATCTGGAATAGTAGATCCTTACCCATAGGCCTCTAGTGAGGAAGTCTTAGGGGTATAGATTGAAACCATGTCTGGGACTGTTTAAAGACTGCAGATACATTTGACCAGAAGAGGTGCTCGTGAGAGATGGGTGCCACACTGTTACAGAACAGAATAAAATTTACCAACTCTTACGTCTTATTAGGTGTCCCCAAGCCTCTTTACTCTTTTATCAATTACACTATCTCTCTAGGGATGCTGAGATGCCTCATCAGATCAAACTTGCTCAATGTACTGAATCAAAGGCCTGCCAAAAGCCTATAAAAAGAGCAGCACCTGGCTTATTAAGTTCAGCCATCATCTCAAAATGCTGTCTTAAAGTAAAGATCAGGTCAACAGTGGAAGAACCAGGTCTAAAACTACACTAAGTATCCTGGCCTTTGCCATGAAGTGCAGTATTGATCCAAGAAATCTTTTCCTTGAACCAATAATAGCATATTACCTCTATCATTGCTACATTTGGCTATATTGCCCTCTTTGAACAGAGGTAGAATAACACCGTTGTTCCAGTCGCCAGGGATGATATTAGTGTGCCAGATGGTTTAGAAGAGCTTAAGTAGCCATGACACAACAATACCCTCACCTGTCTTCAGCAACTTAGGAGTGATGTTACAAATCCTTGGTACTGTCTCAGATTTCACCTTATCAACTGCAACATGGATTTCTTCTTAGATGAAGAAAGGTGGCTCTAGCAGAGCTTTCTTCTCCACTGCAAACAGAAGAGGGGCTGCAAGCAGCAGCAAATTAAGGAATACCTTCCAATGACATTCCCCTTGATACAACTAATCTTGCAGACACTGGCTGATGGTGCCATCCTGGTTCTTTACTGGACAAGCTTCCCCCACAAACACCAGAAAGTTACATATAGGCTGTGGAGGACCTGCCTGGCAGTGCCCTGTTTTAAACTGGCTGGCTGTCATCAGGATTGCTTATCTTTCTTACCCAATCACTTGATGACATTTCTAAGTTGAAACCATTTTGCCTTTCCTTTTGCTCTCAACAAACATCTCTCAAATTGTACTTGCTCTTTGTTCTTAGCTCTCACATTCCCAGTTCCAATTGGGAATGTGAGAATGTCTTCTCACTAATCCATAGGTGACTTTAGAAAGGTTGAGACTGCAACACTGAACTGGCAGTGGTCAGCACTGATGACTTGTAACACTCTTCATCAGACAGCAGAAGTGGTATTTCAGTCTCTAATTCTTCCATGGACTTAAGAAGTTCAGAACAGAAAGCCATCTGAGAGCCTAATTCTGATAAGAGCTTTTGTCTGAACTAATTTCAGTCCCTTAACTATTTATCATTGAAGTCAAAGGTGCACTTTTGTCATCAGAAGTGTCATTGATAGAAGAGCTGTATAACAGAACAAAAAGCTGTGTTTGAGTCAGTGGCAGATATGTGGTATGGTTTCCTATTTCTTTGGGAGTCCAGCAATGCTAAGTTATGTTACCATCATTGCACAATACTGTCATTGACTGGTTGATGGTTATGCTTGAGGTAGCTGCTGGTGGCATTGCGCCGAACACCATTCTGCTTTGTGATCCTGAATACATCAATGACATTGTCTCAGTTTTTATTTCAGTCTGTGTAGACTGTTATACCACTCTGTAACGGGGTCTATCAGGCCTCACTGCACAGTGCTGGAGGCACTGGCACTCTGACACCCTCTGCTCAAGGAAAACCCAGTTGGGCTACCAACAAGATTTAGTCCTCCAGAGACCCAGAAAGACTGAGAGGAAATACTGTCTAATGGGAAACCAACAGGCCAGTTAAAAAGGCTTGCCTGCTTCTTCTCAAGGGACAACTAGGTAAGATTGGAAAGAAGGAGGAGCTCCTCGGACCCCCACAGGCAGGCCAGGGCCTTGCCTTCAAGGGCATCAACTAAGCACTTGCATTAGAAGATATTTTTTATGTATTTAAAGGTGCAGATGAATTCTGATATGTTTAGATACTGAGACAAGCTTACAGCACAGGCCACCTTGCTTCAAGCAGGTAGCCAAAATTTCTGGACTAAGACAGGAAAGTGCTTGCAGTACCAAATGTAGCCCTGAAGGAGGCACTACAGAACAGCCCTACCTGCCACAAACACTCACCACTTTAGTAGTATGTTAATCAATGTGACTGTACATCAGTCATATGTTATTTATTCTCTTCCTGTCCTCCCTTCCCCATATATAATTGTGGATATGGATGCAAAAGACAGAATCAAAGCCTGGAAAATGACTGTATGACAGTATAAAGGTGACAGACAACATGATCCTTAAAGTGTTGATGAAATCAAGTAGGAATTGAATACATATTTTCAATAATAACTCTAGTGCATTCACTGAACATTCATTTGCATGTACCAAGCAAAACAAATATAGGCTAGCAAGTGCAAGAGAATCATTAACAACTATGGATAAGATTAAAAACAGAAAAGGGGAAAAAAGTAATTACAAGATAGTGATTCTTGCAAAGGTTGGTTATGTCTCTGGGTTCTGGGGGCAACGCTAACTCAGTAACAAAATGTATATATACAGTTTTTTAACTAAAGGAACACCTCTCCCTAGAGGATATTCTGCACATCATTGCTCCTATCCTCAAGTACACACATCAATAAAGAGAAATAGATAAACTATAACGGCGATATCCAGAACACTCAGCCTTCTAGCTGACTCTCAGCTACTGGTGATGAAGTCTGCTCTAAAACAGTGATCAGCTCTCACCTACAGACGACGCCAATCCCAGGTTCCCCTCAGCTTGTAGGAGAGTTGTTTGAACACAGATCATTTGAGGAGAAAGGTACAGACTATACTCATCCATACAAGGTACTAGATACATACCACACACTAATGACATTAGCAATGCACAGACAATGCTTGAAATGTCCACCAAATAATTCAAAGGTAATCTTCCATGGTAAATCCTCTCTGTGAGATCTCTTCATATTGGGATATGAATACTGACCCATTGCAGAAAAAAAATAAGGGAACCGCCCACAAATCTGCCCTGCACCTCCTCTTGAATTCTGAGCCTTGTTGGGCCTGGTTCCTGGCTCCCTGGCAATGTGTCTCCCTTGTTGGCCAGAGAGGCTTTATGGAACCAGGAAGGACTGGGGGAGGGAAGGGGGTAGAGGATAAAGGAACGAACGATCCAGGAGATGTGCAGAAAAAGTTAAAAGGCCTAGGATGTATTATCTTTGCAAGAATTTCTGCAAGACCTGAGAAGGAACAATATGAAGCCTCTCCAGCCTGTTTTCTCTTACTCCCCTGATCTACCCAGTCTCTGTCCCCGCATAGACTCTAGCCTGTGTATCATGGTTTCCTGAAAGGGAGTGAGAGGTTACCATAGAGACAGTTGGCCTCTTCTTTCCCCTCCCCAGAAGTGAAGATAGATAGATACTGAGGTGCCTCTCCATATGCAGAACTAAAGGGGACGATCTATGCAAATAATATCCATGCCACCTTTTCCCACAACAAGCAATGTGGCATCAATATTCTTCTGCCTCTGCAAATTGTAAGCATGTATGACTGCAAGAGACGTATTTATTTTCAAATCTCAGTTGTGAGGGCAAGAGTTGCTTCCTCACATAGCCTGTAACATTCCTGAGCAGATGATGCTTTTTATTCTTTGCAACTAATTGAAAAGTCTGTGTATGATTTAAAGGGCTTCTAAATTGGTCCACCCATCAGGCAGGCTTTAAAACAAACAAACAAACAAAAAAGGAATCTCAAACTGCCAGACCCAATCAGCAAGACTTGGTGACATTTTGTTAACCTCATATCTGATGTAATTACAGAAGGCAAAAAAGAACTTATTTTTATTTCATTTAATTTTTAAGGTGAGGAAAAGTCTTCTACCTTTGGCTGGTCAAAGCATAAAGTGCTGCATAACAAGCACTCTCTGTTTTGGTACAATAAAATATTTTGGCCCATTTATTAAAGTACAGAATGTCTGTAGGTGTATTTTATTATTCTGTGAAAAAATCACTACAAAATACATTTGGTCTGAAATTAGATATTCTACATGCATCATCAAAATTGCAATTAGCAAGATGTGGAATATAGAAAAACTGGAGACTATCTTTACTCACATACAAAACAATGCCTCAAATCCATCAAGAACATGATTCTCTTTTGATATTTCTCAACAACATCCCCACAAACCATTGAATCTATGTCATCCCTCTGCGGTAGTTATAAAGGATTTATCACCTTAGCAGGTGAACATGCTCTATTGAAGAACAGCTGCATGTAACAAGAACATAATATCATATTTGTCAAGGAATTATTCAGAAATTACTATAAATTGGGGGAGGGGGGCAAAGAAAACAAAAATCATCGCTGTGGGCTTTATTACATTGAACCTGAAGAGAATAAAATTGAACCACACAAAATAATTTCTGATAATGTTGTTACTAGTACAAGATTAAAATATAAATATGGCTAGTTTCCTGCATCCTTTGTGTCTGATTACACCTGGTAAAATTAACTCCTCCTGCCCATCATGTGTGTGTCAGAGAGAGAGAGAGAGAGAAAAATTAGTGTTGCCCAGTCTCCCAAATTCATTGTGTGTTGACGGTGACTTTGCTGGAGGGCTAAGCCACAGAGGAGAGGATGAAGCTCACAGCTCACATGGGCAGGAACAGGAGAGGCCCCCATAAAGCTTTGGAGTTGAGGATGGAAGAGGCTGCAGGAAGGAAGCCTGCAGTCATGTTCCCTGATGCAAGGCGGGAAAGTAGGAGTCTCTAATAGGAGTACAGGAAGCAGTCCAGGGAAGGAGCAGTAAGAGCTGAGAGAATTGACATGAACTGCCAGTTTGATGGTTCCTGGATTGGTACCCAGTGTGAAGAGCGGTCCCAGGTTCCCCTACCAAACACTGCAGGAGTGACACAGTCAGCACAGTGGAGATGGAGACTTCCGGAGACTTTGAGGAAAGAGTGTCTGATAATACCCTGGAAGGGGAGGATGATGGTTATTTGGCCAGAAGGCTAAGCCATGAAGGAGGCACCGAAGTTACTGACAAGGTCAGAGAGGGGCCACAGGGCAAGTGATTGAGGCAATGGGCTGAACAACTGCAGCATGGTGCACAAACAGTGGTGAGCTAATTCTTCAGTGGAGCCACAAGGAAGCACTGGTGATCAGTGTGTTTCTGACCCTATCAGAGGCTGCCATTATGCTGAGTGCTGTAAAAACACAGAATAAAAGATTGTCTCTGCCTGAAGGTCTTTCCATCCAAAGACAAAAACAGATAACGTTTGTAGGGGGGTTTAAGGAGCAAGCTAGCCTCAGAAAAACTGACAACAGTGGGTGCTCAGTGTACATGCTGCACACTCTAAAGGGCATATTTATAACTTTAGGAATTATAGAATATAAATAGTTATTTTTAGTTTGGAAGATGCTATTTTAAAAAAAAATCTGTCCTCATTTCTAATTAACAAGTCAACACTTGTGGTGTATTTATTGATATGAGCAGGTCATGGAAGATCTCGTTTCAACACTCTAACATTGTGGAAACAAAACAAAAACTGAAGAATGGCATTTGAAACACTGAATTAACAGGGGAGGTTTGGAACAATTTATTTTTATATGTTGGAAAAGTGACACGCCAGCAGCAAATGGTCAGATTTTCTCTTCTCTTTCTGATCTCACTTCATTTTTGCATGCAATGAGACAGAGACACAAACGACAGACAGAAGAATGAATCAATAGTTTTCATTGTCCAAAAAAATAATGGTTCTGGTAAAATAAATCAGTCTCCTGCTACTGGGGTAGAGAAGAAACCCAAGGACACCATACAACAGTTTTAACATTCTGTTTAAGTGACATGCTGTATTGCATGACTTTGTGCACAGAAAACAATCTGTTTAATGCTCCACTGATTTAATACCTTGTTCCTACTAAATTTTATCAGTTACTATCATTCACAATATATGGAGAACTAAAAGATCAAGATGATACATTTCATCAATGGCATTAAAAATCTAGCGATAGACAAATCACAAAAGGTTTGCAGTTTGATTTCAGTTCAGGGATACACCCCTCTAGAGACTTGAATTTATTCCCACCTGTGGTATATTTTGTTTCGTTATAGCCCCATGTACAGAAATGGTAAAATACAACATCCCTTCTATACATTACTATGTCTTTGGGCAGTAGCCATCACAAAAGGGCCCGCATCTTGGTTGCATCCTCTCACTTGCTACTGTAATAGAATGGCCAACGGAAGCAAGCAAACTGGAGGAATCAGGGCTTGATTCTCCCTCATGCTGTTATAAATCACGAATATCTCAAGTGAAGTCAATCAGGTTTTGCCAGTGTACACTGGTGAATCAGATCCTAATTTTCCAAAAACACCCGCCACCAAATATCTTTCAACTTCCAGAAATGGTCATGTCACTTTTAGGCTAAGGATAAAATTTGGGTCTTATTTCATCCAAACTGGACTTCCATTTCCTAGCTGACTTTTTCTTTAAACATTCTAAGTTCTCAAAAATTTAATTTGGTGTCATGTTGTATTCCTGCCAGTGAAAATGAGATGTGGTTGGTGTTATTCATATGGAGTATGGGTCGAATATAAATGAGAGTGTGAGAATGTTACATTTCGGTCATTCAATTCAACAACAAGACTTGTGACCCAGTATTTCTTGCAACAAATTCCCTCACAGTGAGACTACAAAATGAATAACATCGGAATTGTCTGGTGGTGTCTTGGTCGGAAATAAACACAATTTCCAATCAATTTACTTTAATCTTTGTTTGCCTTGTATATTCTTATTGTCCAGATGAAATGATAACACAGATGGTCATTGCATTTTGTCCTCTTCACAAGCAGATTAAAAAGAATACTTGTAAAATCTAATCTCTAATCCCCCCCATAACAGAAACTCTTCACTAGGAGTTGAATAAGGTCATTAGGCAATTAAATACATTCTATAGAACCATTTTGTGTTTCATGTCCTTGCAATCAATTAAACTCCTGCAGTTAGAAATGAACTGTCTCAACTTTCTAAATAAAAGTTAATGTTTATTTTAGTAAAAAATCAGTTATAAAAACCATCTATTAATTCAGGGTGAAAATGCCTTGAGTTTAGAATTTCTATAAAATAATATATAATTTTGATGAGGGCTTTTGAAAGAACCACACAAACACACTTCACAGCATGAAATGAATTAGGGTCAAATCCTGGTCATGCCTTCATCAATGACAAAACTCCAAAGAGAGCTCACTCTAACAGTGGATTGCAGAAATTAGGCCTCTTATAATGTATCATTATCCTTCTTTTTATAGAAGGGGGAAATTAAAGTTTGTCACAAAGTTCAGTTTTCCCATACAAATTTGATTAGAGAACTATGTATTTTTAGTAAAACTGCTTCAGTTAATTCAAATAGAAGTTATTTTAAATATTAAAAAATTCTTTGTTATAACTTTAATATTTACCCAGTAAGCTTTTTAACAGTGTTGGGGGTTGCTCTGTTTTGCATGCTATTTTTATGTGCATTGCTCAATGAGATAATTAAATATGAATTTCTCATGATCCTAGTTCAGTTTCATGTTATGTTATGGTCTTTTCAATATGTTAGTATGAAAACTTAAGGTGAGTTAACATAATTCACAGGCAGCACGTTTTTTTTCTTCTGGCAGGAAAAATAACTCTTTTGTGCCCAAATCCACCCATAGCATACATATACTTCCATCTTACAACTCTGTGCAAACAGACTAATATCCAAACTAGTAATATATATACACTTGGTGCCAATATCATAAAGCTGAAAACAATTATGATCCAAATAAGCTATGAAAAAGAATTTAAACAGAAAAGTGTGAATGACACTTGGGAACAGTTTAAAGGCCACAATTGATAAACAATTTACAGTGATTAAAAATAAGCAAACAACTGTTTCCCCCCTCTTAGTGAAAGCAGCTATATTAAAAACACAGAAGAAAGAGGGGAAGGTTGAAATCAGTTAATACATATTGCAAGCTAGTAATTATAGAAACTGATAAGGAAAGCAAAAGGACAGAATGTGAAATCTATGGTTACCAAAGCTAAGGACAATAAGCAGATTTTTAGGTGTATTAGGAATAAAACATCCTAACAAAGGTACTGTTCCATTACTAGATGGATCTGGTAGAATTGTCACTAATAATGCAGAAAACACAAAAGTATTCAATAAATATTTCTGTCATGTATTTGGGCAAAAGCCAGATGATGTAGTTACATCAAACAATGATTGCAAAATACTTTCTATTCCAACTAAAGAGGATGCTAAACGGCAACTATTAAAGTTAGACATTTTAAACCACAAGGTCTGGACAGCTTCCATCCAAGAGTTACAAAAGAGGTGGGCCAAGGAGCTCCTTACACCATTAATGTTGATTTCCAATGAGTATTGGAACATGATGAAGTTCCGGAAGACTCGAAGAAAGCTAATGTGCCAATATTTTAAAAGGGTAAATGGGATGACAGGAATGTATATGCCTGTCTGTATGTTATCAATCCCAGACACAACAATGGAAGGGCTGGTATGACAGTAGATTAATAAAGAATTAAAGGAGGGTAATATAATGAATGTAATTCAAAATGGATGTATAGAACTTGTCAGACTAACTTTATATCTTTTTATAATGAGATAACATGTCTCATTCAAATAGAAGTGATCAAGGTAATGGTGTTAGACTTCTGTAAGCCATTTTGTTTTGATACCACATGCCATTTTAATTAAGAGACTAGAATTATACAAAATCAACATGGCACATACTAAATGGATTAAAAAACAGCTAACTGTCAGGTCCCAAAATGTAACTGTAAACAGGAATCATCACTGGAATAAATTGCCTAGGGAGGCTGTGGAATAGGTTAGACAAACACCTGTCGGGGATGGTCTAGATAATACTTAGTCCTGCCATGAGTGCAGGGGACTGGAACAGGTGACCTCTTGAGGTATCTTAAAGGTCTCTGATCATCAAAGGGGTGTGTTTCCACTGATATCTTGGAAGAACTGGTTCTTGACCCTACACTATTTAATATAATCTATCTATATTTGATAATGAAGAAAACACAAAAATAATTACTGATAGTTTTCAGATGACATAAAGATTAGGAAGTGATAAATAATGAGAAGGACAGGTCACTTGGTAAGCTGGGCACAAGCAAATACTGGTAACAGAAAATTGATAATAGAGGTCTCTGTAATCCAGCAGACCAAATTATAACAAGAGCCAACAGCTGGAAAGTGATTCTAGAAAAACAGAGACTAGAAATAAGGCACATTTTTTAAAGTGGGGTAATTAGCCATTGGAACAGTTTACCAATGTTATGATGGATTCTCCACAGAAAAATTTTAAATCAAGACTTAATATTACTTGAAAAATTCAGCCACAGCTATTAGACTTGAAGCAGGCATTAACTCAGCACAGTCCTAAATCCTGTGTTAGGGAGGACATGAGACTAGATAATTACAATGGTCCCTTTTGTCAGCAGCCCTATCTTCATGTATTGGCTTTGATCATACAACAAAATAAGACAAGTCCAAAAGAGCAAAATCTCCATAGCAGCTGGATCACATAGCCAGTGTCTTATGTCTTCACAACGTTTTAATAAAGAACGATCAGATCCAGAACGAGTTTGTGGAATTAAGTTGAGTTCTTTATCATTATGCACTTCTTCAGTAACAAACATTCTGTAGACCAGATTAGGATCTCCATTATACCTCTACAACCCCACTGTCCTGAGATTATGCTATCATTGCAATTCCAGTAGCCTTAAATGGAGTGACCGAGGTATAATTTGACCTACAAATTCTCTATTGCTGATGGTGATGCAGGATCTGTAAAGAATGTTTCTTGACTGTTAAAGTGAAGGCTGAGTTTGAGGAGCTGCTAGTTTTTAGCAGCAAGATGAGTACATTTGATATGGAAATCAGTGAGAAATAATGATTACAGAACTTGACAATGCAATTGCTCTACAAAATCAACTTCAAAAGTAGAACTGCATTTTCAAAGGACAAAAACATCCAGCCTTAATCTGTTTGCATTGTTATTGCAAAAGAACAATTGCTAATAAACTGCACTTATTTTCAATTTTTTAAAAAAAATAAAAAAGTTTCTCCTAGGCTTTAGTATTTATGCCAAATTTGAGCCTGGAGCCAACATGTATTGCTGAGCCATAGAAAACTCAGGGTTTACAAGAGAATGTATTTGCACAACCCTAAAAATCAGCACAGTCAGAAAACTAACTTTAAACAAAAAAATCGGTGGGGTTCCATTCTAGATATATGGTCCAATCCTCTGAGCTGCCAAGCACCTCTTATTTCCATCGATTCAAAAATAGGATTTCACCATATGTTGGATTTATTCGTTTCTATATAAAACAGGCTTCATTTACAGGAGTTTGTGATTTTTTTCCCCCTAGTTGCTTGCTCTGAAAACATTAACTATCCTAGTCTGCTTTGGTTTGCATGGTTTCCAGGTGGTAGGCGGCCACCTAATTCCCCTACTGGTCACACCGGCCCTATATTATATATATGTATATATATATATAGGTTTGCATATTGTGCTGATGGTTATAGTTAACTGGGCTGAGCTCCCAAAGTCAAGTTGGGCTTTCTTCCTCCTTCACTATATGATATATATATATATATCATAAAGGTAACGGTGAAGGAGGAAGAAAGCCCAACTTGACTTTGGGAGCTCAGCCCAGT
>ML677346.1:108113-154567 GCA_007922305.1 Dermatemys mawii | reverse complement strand
GTGAAGGAGGAAGAAAGCCCAACTTGACTTTGGGAGCTCAGCCCAGTTAACTATAACCATCAGCACAATATGCAAACCTATCTATATATAGGGCCGGTGTGATAGGGGAATTAGGTGGCCGCCTAGAGTGCCAAGATTTGGGGGTGCCAAAAAGCACTGCCCTCAATTTGTTTTACACTATTGCTGGAAAACGAATGAATAAAGAAAAGAGAAATGTCGTTGAACGTGCATTTTAACTTGTTGTTCTCTCGTACATTACTGCTATAGCCTACACTAGCTCTGCATTGCGGGCACAAGCGTACTGCTTCACTATGGTACAAAGTGGGAATGACGTCATTTTTCTCGTCACATGCAGCCGTTACCCATTCTGACAGACTGCTTATAATGCTAAGTTTACTAATTTTCGGAGGTTGTCAACTGAAGCTAACTATTTTTGTTGAGTTGTTTCAGATCTAAGACTCTGGCAAGTGCTGCTTCATCATTTCGCTAATACTTTGTATCAATTGTGTGTGTATGGGAAATGCCATACCCTGTGTTTTCTGTGCATTGCACCTTTATATTTCTAAGAATTCTCCTCTTAAGGTTCAGCAGCCATTTTATTCTCAGGCTTGTTGCAATGATGGGGAGGCATTCTCACTGATGGAGACTACTTTTTTTCCTTCTTGTCATTTTTTATAATTCCACAATGTAAGTTGTTTTAGGCAAAGTACACATTTAGTTTTACTGCATGGAAACATAACCACCACCAATACATGTTCTGCAGTCAAAATATAGGTCCAGATGCTTTGCTAGAGTAAACTGGTATAACTCTAAGCAAGTCATTGGATCTACACTGATTCATCAAAAATCTCAGTCATAACTTTTAAGGTGCAAGACAGAAGAGTCCGGCTCATTTCTCTCATCTAGATTGATTCTTTTCACCTATAAAGTATGCAGAGAAAGAGGAATCAGGTAATTTGGGTTAAAAGGTGTCATTTTTACATAGCAATTTTTCTGACCACAACACCATTTTCAACACACACAATGCTATGCAATTTTGACAGCAACATTATAAGTAGAAAACTAATATAAGCAACCTCAGTGGATTAAAGTAGTCATGGACTAAAGTAATGCATATGCTTCAGTATGCTCTACAGCACAACAGTTGAATTTGGCTGTGCACATTAGATCAAATCTTAGCTACAGAAAACATTCACATTTCTGATTTGAAAACAGCAGACAAAGAATTCTCCTTGTAATTTTCCCTTGGGGAAAAATACAGTTAGAGATTAAGAAATTCAGTAGCAGCGCTCTGCTGAGCAGATGCTAGGTGATGGCAGGAATTAAGGAACTTCATGGTAGGAAGGCCTGAGGTACTGTCACCTGCAGCCACCATTATCACATGTCACTGTGAAACAGGAGATTAGAGATACAGCAGAAACATACCCAAGGGGCAGTCAGAAAAGAGAAAGGCAGTTAGTTAAGGAATGTGTCTTGAGAGGGGAAATAGAAAATGCATTCAGAATTAAAAGAGAAAGAACATGCTGACAACACACTGAAATTTTTGAAAAATATTCTTTTTAAAGTGGATGTAGGTTTGGACCATTGGATCCAAGCTTTGATGTTTTACATAAGAGGGATTCAGAATCTGCACCTACATCTAATTACACGGTTCTGAAATCAGATGCAACAAAGGTTTATGTCCTATCACTCCAGAAGACAGAAGCCATATCTCATATTGAAGTGTGATCCATTCTAATTTAAAGACAGTTTGGCTGGTATTGGCATTTGTTTTAACAATGTATCTATTCCTGCTTCTACTTATACATCACTAAGGGTCAAAATCCTGTTTGACTATCTATGAGTAGCCATAGAGAAATCAGTGTGTTTTATCATGTAAAAGATTTAGCACCAAATGAGTTATAGGACCAAATTTTGCATCAATGGGCTTCCACCAATATCACTGAGAGACGAATTTGGCCCAGAAGGCACATCACACGTGACTGTCTAGGAAATGATACCATCACACAGAGACACTAAAGCATAAAGAGCAGGAACAGGTGACATTTTAAAATGAAGTTACGATTTTCGGAAAAAGGAGCTTATAATCAACTATGTTCTCTCTACCCAAACGGACTAAACAGAATGCTTTTAGACCTTTTCCATGAGGTGTCAACAGGTCTAATTTTAAAAGGGCAGATCAGACTATAATTATACAGCTAAGTTTTTTGTGGGGGGGGCAGGGAAGAGGGGGTATTGCCTTTCACCATAAGAAGGTTAATACAGCTTTAAAAAGGTAAGCAAAGAAAGAACATGCTATAACCTTTTATCTTGTCTTTAATTTGACAGTAACAAAAACTGAGGAAACACAGCCTGCCGCCTCCTCTCATATCACCAGACTTTGCTGTGTATGTGTGTGTTAAGTCCTCAGAAAGTGGTATTAGCAGCAGCCACATACAGATAGGTAGATAGATGCTCCCAGGAGAAAAGAACCGGAAAGAGAGATGCATACCATTCCCTTCACATTGTGTGAGAAATTAACTCTTAGGAGAGCAGTGCTTGGAAAGAAAAAAAGGAAGTGGCTACTATATTGTTTAAAATCAAACTTTACTGCCTCCATTGTCAATGGACCTCTAAGTATGATCACAATGATAGAGCTTGAATGTCTCTTAAGGAGGCAAAATCCTGTGTGTGGAGGGTGCAGAGTCACGCTGCACCAATGGGAGCCCTGGCAGAATTGTGTCCCCAGTGCAGAACTGTTCCAGCTGCACAGCCATTCAGGAGATGGCTGTGCTCCCCTCTGTGGATGGTTAGCTGTAAAAAAACCAAAAAAGAAGTGGGGGGGGAGGACTAGCCCCTCCCCTATGTTGGGCTGGACTGCCTCTTCAATTATTCCGACTTCTACTGCTTGGAGCTGGAACAGCACACACACAAAAGCCAGCATGTCACACTATGAACAAAGATTGGTTAACTCAATGCAAAGCTGTATTTACATTTCTATAATTTTCTGGAGTAAACTCAAAACCAGGAAGAGTGACTAATACCATCATGGTTCTTTCCTTCAGCATTTTCTTCTAAGATTCCAAATTGGATTGTGAGGTCAATGCCAATCAGAGAAATAGGATGAGGTAACTACTTAAAGAGATCAAATAATTCATTACAGTGGCTCAGTGCGATTCAATTTTAAAAGGCTGGGCCTTTAATTCTTGCATTTCTCAAATCCTGAAATGGATGGTGAGATGCTGGTACTTTTTTTAAAAAAAAGAGGCACAGTACATATTCTGTGTCTAAAAGATTTATCCTGTGCTCTCATTCACAACTTAACTATACAAAAGAATGATTTAAAATACCATCCTTTGAAAGCCCATGTCTTCTCATATAACTTCCAACATTATCATCTTACATAAAAGCTATCATTATGCCATTATGCAGTAGCAATCAGCTACATGAATAGGGATTAGTTTTATCTTTTTAGATGTTTTTCATACCCCCTCTAAAAAAAAAATAAGAATAATGAGAACATAAATTTTGGTCTCCAACATAATGGTCATGTCTAAAAATTAAGTTAAGAACAGCGAATGTATGACCAACTCCAAGATCAGCTTCTGGATCCCATTCAAACAGAGATAATTAGCAGATGCCAGGAAAATAAAGTAATATTATAGCCCAGTGAAACAGAAAAGCACTCCAGTCCTTTGAAAATAAGTGGGCGAAATTCTCTGGTGGCCCAACTCCACTGATGTTAAGTGGAATTAGGCTAGTAGAAAGTTTGTTCCCAAATCTTAGTTACAAGATGCAGAGAGTTACTCACAAATTTCCAAGAGTTAGTGAATTCAACTGTATTTTAGTTTTGCAAGTGCCTTTGTCATCCCTTTATCTGCATTAATCACTTGTCCTATTATTTAAAATGTTCTTAAAGGTGTGTACAGAGGTACAATCAGGGGGTGAACAAACAAGTAGTAAAAAGGCAGCCCTGGCCTGGAAGGGATTACATTCTCATGCCTCAGTCCTGCAAACAATTATGCACACAGGTTTAGTTTTAAACAGCTGAGTCCATTTAAAGTCAGTGAACTGCTTGCATGCTGAAAGTTAAGCACATGCATGAATGCTTGTAGAACTGGGGACTTAGGGCTTGGCTACACTTGTGAGTTAGAGCACAACAAAGCCGCCCAGTGTGCTCTGCCTCACTCCCTGAGGCACGTAGAGTGCTCTGACTCCATGGCTAGAGTGCTCCTGGTGATCCACCTTGGCAAGAGGAATAACGTTTGATGCGCTCCCGCTGAAGCACCATGGCACCAATGTGGATGCCTAATATACTCTGACTGGCCTCCAAAAGTGTCCTACAATACCTGTTTCTAGCCACTCTGGTCATCAGTTTGAACACTACCACCCTGCCCTCAGGTGACCAACCGTCAGATCCTCCCTTTAAATTCCCTGGGAATTTTGAAAATCCCTTTCCTGTTTGCTCAGCCAGGCATGGAGTGCTCTCAGCTCATCTTTCCAGGTGACCATGCCTCCATGCGCCAGGCGATCCCCAGCATGGAGCAATGGCGAGGTGCTGGACCTCATCAGTATTTGGGGGAAGGAAGCTGTCCAGTCTCAGCTGCGCTCTAGCCATAGGAATTATGATACATTCAGGAAGATATCAAGGGACATTACAGAAAGAGGCCATGACCGGGATGCAATGCAGTGCAGGGTTAAAGTGAAGGAGCTGTGGAATGCCTAGCTCAAAGTACATGAGGCAAACCACCACCAATTCTACAAAAAGCTGGACGTGATACTTAGGGCAACCCCACCTACACTCCGAGGACCACCATGGACACTTCCAAGCTCAGTCCAACAAGGCAAAAGGAGGAGGAGGAGGAAGAAGAAAGCTGGAGCAAGGGTACTAAGGAGGAGAAAGACACCCCGGGAATCCCTTGAGGCATGCAGCCACGAGCTGTTCTCAAGCCAGGAGGAAGGTAACCAGTGATGATGGCCAGTGTTTGGGGAAGGACAAAACACAAACAGAGGAGGTTCCCAATAAGCAGGATTTTTTTTTCAGGAAGGAAGTTTTTTGGTGTGGGCTCTTGAGGGAAGGAAGGTTTGGACTGCATGCATGACTAGATGCGGAACAGGGTGTTGATGTGCTCTATCACATCACTGTAATTGGGCTCAGTGATCTCTTCAAAGGTCTCATCCAGAACTTCGGCAATGTGTTTGTGCAGGTTTATTGGGAGAGCCACTGTGGTCCTTGTCCCATTCAGGCTAACATGTCTGCGCCACTGTGCCGAGAGGAGCAGGGGGACCATTCCTGCACACAGGCAAGCTGCATATGGGCCAGGGCAGAAGCCACATTGTAGTAGAAGATCCTCCCTTGCTTCCCCAGTTACCCTCAGCAGCGAGATATCTTCCAGGATAAACTCCTGTGGAAAATGTTGGGACAGTGTTCAGTGTAAGTGTCCCCTGCAGCTGTTGGTTCTCCCCAAGGCACAGAAACCAAGTACAGCCATGAAACCGTCAGTCCCCCTTGAGCCTGTGCTTACTCACCTTTTTGGGGCTGCCGTGGGTAATGTCTGCTCACTTTGGGATGGGCAAATTATGCTATTGTGTAGACTGTGTTTGCTCTCCTTAAGTGTGGAAGAATCATTGCTCTGTCTGGTGTGAACAATGCTGCCTCTGTTAAGTGTTGCATTTTGCCTTTACTGATGCAAACTTGAGATCTCATCCATCCGTCTTATCACCATCTGAGAGACTGTAAAGACTCAGGAAGAGGTCACGTAAAAGCAAAGAAGACATGTTGCACGAAGTAATGCAGCAGTCTCTGAATGAGAATCCAAAGGCACAGGAGTGGAAGGAGAATGAAAGGAGGATCCGACAGAAGAATGAGGATCGCCGGCAGCAAAACGCAGTACTTCGGCAGCAAAGCACGGATCAACTGATCAGCATAATGGAGCGGCAGGTGGACTCTATCCAGGTGTTTGTTGCCATGCAGGCGGAGCACTACTGCACTCACCCCCCACCCCCATGGCCCATGTCCTAAAACTCTCTTGTGCCCCAATATCACCTCCAAACCACTTTCCCCAACATCCGGGTTCTTACCACCCCCAGCTGCCTCCAACACCTGTAGCTTCACCACACAGCCACGAAAACTATGACCCTTATCCACTGCACTCAACCCCCATCACCATGCCGTATAGCCATCCTGAAGCGCAGCACTCATTGAACAGACAGGATTCCTGAGTATGACAACAGGACATACGCAAGTCTGTAAGTGTACTGTTCCCCTCCCCACCCCCTTGCCCTTACTGTATCCCAAGCAGTTGTGTATTTTTTCAATAATGAATTTTATTTTCAATAAATGGATTTGTTTGGCTTTGAAAATGTACTTTTTTATTGCATAAAGTAAAAGATCCCTTAGCCCAGGAAAGTAACAGGCACTGCAAGTCAGCGCAGCAAACACAGATTCCTACTAACGTTGGAACCACTGTACTTCACTCCTGTGCCGGGCACCAGATATTACTGGTGGCTTTCAGCCTCAGATTGCTCCCTCAAGGCATCCCTAACCCTTGCAGCCCCACGCTAAGAGCTCTGCTCTCTGGCTGTTCAAATTCAGCCTCCAAGTGCTGAACCTTCAAGCTCCACACCTGAGTGAAGCTTTCACCCTTCCCTTCACAAATATTATGGAGGGTACAGCACGCGGATATAACTGCAGGGATGCTGTCACAGGCCAGTGTTCTGGAAGATGCATATGTCATGCACCTTTCCGGGCCAGCCTGCGTTAATGTCAATGAAATGCCTACGGTGATCCACAATCACCTGGAGAACCACAGAGAAATACCCGTTCTGATTAATGTACTCAGAGGTTAGGTGGGCTGGTGCCAGAATTGGAATATGCATCCCATCCTTCACCCCTACGCAGTCAGGGAACCCCATTTGTGCAAAGCCAGTCATAGTGTCATGCACTTTACCCAGTGTCATGATTCTTCTGAGCAAGATGCAATTAATAGCCCTGCAAACTTTCATCAACACGATTCCAACAGTCGACTTTCCCATCCCAAACTGGTTAGCAACCAATAGGTAGCTGTCTGGATTTGCCAGCTTCCAGATTGCAATAGTCTCCCGCTTCTCCACCATCAGGGAAGCTCTCAATCTCAGGTCCTTGTGCCGCAGGATGGGGTTGAGCTCCTCACACAGTCCCATGTAGGGTGACAGACAGCAAATGTGAAAAACTGGGATGGGGTGAGGATAATAAGAGCCTATATAAGAAAAAGACACAAAAATCGAGACTGTCCCTATAAAATCAGGACTTCTGGTCACCCTAGTCCCATGAATGTGGCTTTTCTCATCCGAAAATTCTGCACCCACTGCTCATCATCCCAGACCTGCAGGATGATGTGATCCCACTACTCAGTGTTTCTTTCCCGAGCCTAAAAGTGGCGTTCCACGATGCTGAGCACATCCGTGAATGCCACAAGCAATCTCGTGTCGTATGTATTATGCGAGTCGATATCATCATCAGAATCATCCCCAGTGTCAGTTTGGATCTTAAGGCGTAACTCAACTGCCAAACGAGACATGCTGGCAAGACTCGTCAGCATGGTCCACAGCAGTTTGGGCTCCATTCCTGCAGACCGAAAGGGAAGACAGAGCGTGCTGCACAAAAACCGTTGAAAGATGGCAGTGAATGTGGACAGAAGCACAGGGATTGCTGGGATGAGAAGTGATGCCTTATCGGACATTGGGACAGGCCCCAGAATACCTGCAACCCCTTCCCACAAGCCACAGTGCCAGAATGGGAAGAGGTGCTCTGTGGGATAACTGCTCGTAATGCACTGCTCCCAGTGTCACTTCAAATGCCACAAATGTGGCCATGCCAGTGTGCTTGCAGCTGTAAGTGTGGACAGACTGCGGCGCTTTCCCTAATGTGCCCAAAGCACTCTACATCTGCAAGAGTTGATGATAAGATAATGATAAGATTCACCAGACAAACAAACTGGTTGAAATGGAGGGAAGGGAGAACAAGATAACAGTAAGATGAGCATGGAGCAAACAAAAGAGAGAGGCTGGAAGCAGAAGTCAACTGGTTAGGTTGTATAGCCGGTGTTATGCAATAGGTAATTATCACAATGGTCACTTCTTGCCTTAAAATCTATGAATCAATAATCTGTCAGTGAACTCTGCTTTCTATCAGGTAATACTCCAATAACACTTTGTTAGGGTGCTTTTCCAGTGCTTAGTGCTGCTTAGTAGAGCTAGCCACAAAACAATAATTTCATTTCAGGAAAAAATTCACTGATTTAAAATTTGTTTTCTTGCTGATGAGGAACAAAAATGAGACCTTTCTAAAACATAACAAAAGCCAAAGGAAGACACCTCAGTAGCTGAACAGGCAAGGCTCTCATCAAGGGATGTGGGAGACCCAGGTTAAAGTCCCTAGTGTGCTTGATTCAGAAAAGGCTTGAACCACATTTACCTGCATCCCAGGTGTATGCCCTAACCACTGAGCTATAGAATCAATTTTCCAACAAATATTTCATTATTTTGATAACGTGGAATGTCAAACAGGAGAGACAGACTGATTCTACATCTTGGTGGATGGGGACTGAAACTTGAGCTTGGGCCTGCCACATCCGATCTGTGTGCCCTGACCTCTGGTCTGTTGGCTCTTGAGGGAGAAGCATGCATTTGATTTCTCACCCTCAAAATGCCTCCCTGGGCCTGAGGAACCTTCCCAATGAAATATGAAAAGCTTAGATTTTGACAAACTGGCATTTTCTGAGGAAAAACATTTAGTCAAAAAATTCCTGACTGGCTCTAGTGTTCAGTGTCGTCAACTGCCATTGACTTCTTCTATGAGAGTTGTTAGCACATAGCAGCTCACTGGCTCAGAGGCCTGAATGCACAAGCTTACTTGAGAGAGCTCTTTGCCAGGAGACATAATAAGGGCTTTTCACATGAGTGTCTGGCATTTGACAGCTGGACACTACAGCACTCTAATGTAGTAAGATATGATGTTGAAATAAGACAGATACCAATGCAAATGGACACTAATTCATTTGCTAACGATCCACATCAACCATAAGACCGGCTGCCAGTAGTTTCCTGTCCTTTCATCAAAAAAGAGACGGAGCCTATTTAAATGTTTTAATTGTTGGGAGAGAAATGGATTTGCTTTTATCCAATCAATATTACTTTGACCAAGAATCAATTAAACTGACAAGGCTTCTATTACTGAAGTAAGTAGGAGCTTAATTAAATTCCATTCTATACTCTATGTAGGGTATAGAAAGAGAAGGGGCATGTAAGGGCCACCCTGTTTAGTGTGAGGATTGGTAACTTGGTTAGGAACAAGTCATAAATTAAAATAATGGTGCATTTACTTTTTACTTTAAATCATACAGTACGTCAAAAGAAAACCACAGCTATGTACTGATACATTCTAGTACAATACATGTTTGTGTTTAAAATTCATACACAATGGACAGCTCTGCATGGCCTTTATTAGCACAAGGATATAAAGTATAAAGGGGCTTCCTTCTTCCATTTCCTTAGAAATCATCATTAGCACTAAACAGACACTCTTCACCCATTTTTTTTTCTATAAGATCACTGTACATGAAATGAACTATTCTAAGATAAGTAACAATGGACTTTTTAATTGGTGAAACTTTCCCCTGCACCCTCGCAGGAGCACAGCTCAATACTCCTTCTCAGGTGAAGAAGCCATTAAACCATTTGCACATGACATTTTCGGAAAGGAATTTTCTCATTTTTTTTAACCCCTGAAGTCTGAAGCAAAGTGGCGGGAGAGGATGGTTGTGATAGCTCCAATTCTAACAAATTTCTGAAAAATATTACATGAAATCAGCAATTTGCTGGCAATGTTAGAAAAGAAAAACTCTTCAAGCAAGACACCTAGAATGTAAGCTGCAAGACCTTTCTTCAAGCTGCAACACCTTTGATCATTTAGCCCAAAGCTTCCATCTCTCCAGACTCCTGACATGATGCCTATTCCAGTTTTATTTTCCTCAGGCTGCTTTGCTCGCCAAAGCAAGTAATTAGAGTAATAGGGCCACAGTTCCACATTAACTTTCAATATTATCATCCTGTTGCCAGTGGCTAAAACAATAACAATGGTAAATCTATTTTCTTCCTTGCTAAACATCTATTAAAATAAATGATTCAGTAAAAATCATCTTCAGCTTTCTTGTTCTGAAATTTGCCCCTTTTATACAATTCATATACAGTTCTAAGTGACTTACAAGTCCCCCTGGCTTACATCTTTTCTCCTAATTGCTCAGCGGTTCATTTCACCCACAGCTTTTTGTCTCCGACTTACTTGGTGCTGGCTTGATGCCAGTGCTTTTATTTGATGTTAAGTTAAGAGTTGAAGAAGGGTCCCCAAATATTGCTAGTTTATTTTTACTGTGTTAGGTTATTTTATCTGTATCTATATCTATATATTCTGATGTTTTTGATGTTCTATTTTATACTTTTTTAAGTATAAAACCCGCATGTGTTTATCTCCCTCATGATTTTATCAAAAATATAATTGATTATAGTTGGGTTTTTTCTGTGGAACAGTTTTCCCATCAGAAGATGCTGTTTCATCAAAATCATAATATTCTCTGGTAATGCATCAATTGACAGGGAAAAGGTCTAAATGAATTTTGTTACAAGGTAAAACATTTTGTTTCAATTATCATTTTGATCAGTTTAATCTTGAAATTTGTATTATATCAAATACTGATGTTAATGTTATATTTCTATAGTAAAATATTATATTTGCTCTTTTAACTATATTACAGTGTTTTGACATCAAAATGATCTGACATCATCAAAACAAACTAATGTTTCCATGCCAATTTTTTTAGATACATTTTGAAATTTAAAGTTTTCATTATGATCTAGAATCAAAATAATTTTTGAAATGTTAGACCTTTCCATTGGAGGGAAATTCCATTTTCCAACCAGCTCTAACTGATTACAAATGCATGTTACAAATACTGGGCCTAACTCTGCAAGCACTTATGTACAAAACTACTTTTTTACGCCAGTGAGAATTATTCTATTGTCCAGGATTCAAAAAAGAACCAGATAAATTCATGGAGGATAGTTCCATGAATGGCTATTAGCCAGCTGGGCAGCGATGCAAAACCATGCTCTGAAATATCCCTAACCTCTGTTTGCCAGAAGCTGGGAATAGGCAACAGGGAATGGAACACTTGATGATTATCTGTTTTCTTCTGCTTCATTCCCCCTGAAATACCTGGCATTGACCACTGTCGGAAGACAGGATACTGGGCTAGACTGACCATTAGTCTTACTCAGTTTTGTCATTCTTATGTTCTCATACTGGAGCTAATATTTCAGGTAATGGCTTCAATCCTGGACAAAGCTACATGTATAAATGCTGTTAGATTCTCACATTCAAAATGAAGGACTCTCCAAAGTATCTGTTTAGAAGCTAGAAAGATAAAATTTGTCCACAGAGGTTAGGCTTCATTCTCATCTCACATGCACCAGTATACATCAAGAGTAATCCTAATTGTGCAAAAATCGAGTTATACCAGTATGAAACCAGTGTAAGTGGATGCAGAATCAGGCTCCTGGAACCTAGGGAATTCTCCATTCCATTACATGCTCCTACCAAAATTATCATTCTGATTATTAAAACACAGTTTAAATGTAATTTAGTGTCTAGCTGATTACTAGCACAGACACATACAAGATGGAGTAAAAAGTGTCTGAAGGCAATGAATAACAGCCCCAATTCTTGGATTCATTATGCATTTGGGGCATAAAAGCCTGAACTTTTACCAAGGCTGTGACAATAAAATAATATTTAGCTATCAGTGATTTTAATATAAAAATCTCGGTGTGATTTTCAAATATTAAAACTCTCAATATCACTAAATAGCTGGTCACCCATGGAGCAACAGTAGGATGCATGTTGTCTAAACTCTTCTAACAGGCAAAGAAAATCAGAGCTGATACTCAGTCATGGTGGATCTAGGGAGCAATAAATCCACAAAGCATTAAGAAACCTCTGTGTGGAGTCCCACTAAGCTACTCTCTTACTGCTGAATTACACATTTTGCTGAAGTCATCATAATGCCGCGTATCTCTAGGCACATGTGCATTTAGGGTAGGTCTACACAGAATTAGACACTTGCAGCTGGCCCCTGCCAGCTGACTGAAGCTCACGGTGCTCAGGCCAACAGGCTGTTTAATTGCAGCGTAGATGTCCAGGCTCTGGTTGCAGCCCGAGCTCTGGTGCCTTCTCTCTCTAGCTGAAGTCCAAACATCTGTACCACAGTTTAACACCCTCATAAGTCGATCCTTGCGAGCCTGAGTTAGGTGTCACAGGCCAACTGCAAGTGTCTAATTGAGGCAGTTTGTTGGTTTTTCTCTAACTGCAGTAGCTACAGTCTGCACAGAGCTCTGCTCTTCTGTGTGCTGTTCCTTCCTGAAAAAGTGACAGAAGGCAGTTGGCAAAGTCATCTACAGCTACAACAGTTTGCTCTTAAAACACCCACAGGCAGTGGCATCAGACAATTATAGCAGGGTCATTTTTTTTTCTCCACTGCGCCTATTTAATAACAGTGACTCTGCAAACATCTTTACAGGGAGAGAGCCCTGTTTAGCTGGTAACTACTCTATGGTGCTGCATTTAATTAACATGTTAAAATGCTTCTGGAGCAGTCCCACTTGATTTTAGTGTGCGGGGAAAAGCCTCAGATTTCTTGCTTGTATTTGACAGCTATTTCCATAACAATGACTAAAATTTCAATATGTTAAGTCAACAATATAATATAAGAGATAGCCAGAGAGGAGGCAAACGCTCATTAACTTTGTGGCATGGTCGATGTCATTAGCGCTAAATGGGATCACTGAGCCAGGATACCGATATCCTGCTGCACGAGTGAGATCCTGATACATTGGGGAATAACAGGAGCTGGATTACTAACATGGAGTCTGGGACTAGCAGCCAATAACTACATGAGAATACAAGACTTTGCATAGATTATCAGTAGCTAGTATTCTCCTGCCCGACTCATCTCTTTCGAGACCATGGTGCACTTTGAACAGTCTTATCAAATGCAAACTTTTTTTTTTTTTTAAAAAAAAAGCACAAAACCAGCAGGCAAGAACCTTCTTTTCTAATGAGGCTATTAGTACAGCTTTGTGCCTCTAGAGTCACTGCAACACAACTCCCTTTTGACAATAAAGTTACTACTAGACCCTGGAAGAGTGGGGGAAGGGAGAGCCAGGGCCAAAGCCTGAGTTCCACTGCCCTGGGTGAGGTGGAACTCGGGCTTCAGCTTCAGTCCCAGGTCCCAGGAATTCTAATACTGGCCCTGGCAAGCAGCCCACTTCGGGGTCCCGACCCACAGTTTGAGGACCGCTGATACAGACTGGAAGGGATGTCCCGGGTCCAAAAACAAGAGGCCTAAAACGTTAGTAATACTTGGGTTCTGATTCACAGTATTGCCAATCATTTGCTGTGCGATTTAGTGTTTTTCCCCTTCAGAGTTTTTTGGGCGGGTTCTTTTAAAGTTTTGATATTCTTAGCTAAAAAGCACCATGTAAGTGCATAGTCAGTATTATACCACAAGAACATTAAAATGGCCATACTGGATCAGATCAATGGTTCATCTATCCCAGTATCCTGTCTTCCGACAGCGGCTAGTGTCAGAGGTTTCAGAGGGAACGAACAGAACAATCCTCTGGCACCTAATGGCAGTCAAAGGCCTAGGGACAGCAACAGCATGGGGTTGCATCCCTCATCTCTTGGCTAATAGCTATTGATGGATCTATCCTCCATGAACTTTCCCAACTATCTTTTGAAACCAGGTATACATTTGAGTGGTAACAGCTCATTTAGATCTCATCATTTTGTATGTATAGTTGGTATTATGTTTACCAGTGTGCAACACTTTGAATTAATCAACAATGGGCACAAAATGGCAGATGAAATTCAGTCAGTCAGTTTTGTGAGGTCACTTGTGACACTTCACAGTCCGCTTTGGACTTCTCTTGAGCAATTTTGTATCATCTGCAAGTTTTGCCACTTTATTATTCGCCCCTTTTTCCAGATCATTTATGAATATGTTGAACAGCACTGGTCCAAGTACAAATCCTTGGTTGATCCCAATATTTTTACCTCCCTCCATTCTGAAAACTAACCATTTATTCCTATCCTTTAGTTTCTATCTCAGTCAGATACTGATCCATGAGAGGACTTTCTCTCTTATCACGATTGCTTACTTTGTTTTGATTTGCTTTCTTTTTGCAGGGTACACAGCTCCCCCCAAACCTAAATAGGGTCTGCATAACAGGTTTAGACCTTCCATTTTCTTTCCAGGTCTTCAGAAGTAGAAAACTCAAAAGTGCAAAATGTGAAGTTGTTACGTTAATGTTCAGAACACATGTGTTTTGACTTTGACAGGGGGTTTTCAGATTTGTCAGCCAAGAACTAAATCTGTAACCTTTTGATTGAAAGAAAATCAGCCACCAATGCCCCAGGGTATCATGATTACTGTATTTATAACATTAATTTTTGCTCGATTGAACGGTATAATTATTTTACTTCAGCATGTAACTCCTTTTTCAAAGGTTCCACCTATGCCCTTCTTTACCCATTTGATTACATTTGTTTCAAAGACAATCCATTCCATGAAGCAGATACACTTGACTGAACAGTAGAGAACACTACTGGAGGGCAGCTGCAATCTCCAACAGTTACATGTACGATATACTCTGTGTTTCAGTAAAATCCCTACTGAAAATGTGTACAGCATTGTGCAGAGATAATCAAGGACAGAAAAGAGCTACAGCCATTCATAGCAGGCAATTTTATCCTGGGGTGTACTTCACAAAATACCTTTAAAATAATAGATATAAAAGGAGGCAGAACTCATGGAGGAAATAAGCAGCTGTATCCTGAGGTACATAAGTTATTCTGTACAATAGATGGCATTAGTTACTTCCACTCTGACTCCATATCTTCCCTCCCCACAACCTACTGCAGAAATATCATGCCTATTATAACCAGAATGCAACATACGTTTCAGTTTAAGCCATTAATACAATTCCTGCTTATTCCAAGTTTCATTGTGGTTACAAGGTCCACTGGTATGCTATAAGTAAGTAATAAGACAGCGCATTTTGGAGAATTATTGTATGTCTGGGCTATGTTTTGTGAGGCATAAGACAAACAGAATGACTGCAACTACCTGAGTCGTATAGTAAATTAATCCCTTAGAAATGCTTTGCCTGGAGTCTATTATTGCTATTTTAAAATGGACACTTAGGGAAAAGAAATGAAATGTTCTTATTCACACATTTAGTAGGGATCATCAACACTATGTAAGATGTGATTGCCAGACAAAGAATTAATTTTTATAAAGAAAAGTAGCATTTAACAAAGGAACATAAGAGTATCTGTACCGGGTTAGGCTCATGCAGCATCCTGTATGTATCAGTGTCCAGAACCACAAACAGGGAAAGAGGAAAGAAATCCCTAAGTGAACAGAAATAGTGAACAGACCAGAGAGGAAGTTTCTTCTTAACCTCCATCAATAGGGATTAGTTTATACCCTGAAGTGAGGTATTATATACCATCAAAACAATTAATTTTTTCTTACCTAATCTACCTGTGGATTTCTCATTAGCCATATAGATGTTTAATGCTTTCTTGACACTACATAAGTTCTTGGCCCAAACAGAATTTTGAACAGTGATTCCTGTATTATGAGAAAAAGTAAACAGGGCTACCAATGTACCTTTTATATACCATTCTGCATACTGTGCCGATATCATGTTGCCCAATCTTTGTCTCCACTTTAAATTAAACAGACTCAAACTTTTTACTCTCTTCATATGGAAGTCTTTCCATGCTGCTAATCATTGTCACTACTAGGCTCTAAACTACTTTTACCTCTGCTACATTTTTTTCACTAGTGTGACCATAAGTGAACACTGTACTCCAGGAGAGTATATATTATCATTGATTTATATAATGGCATTACAGTAGCATTGTACCAATTGAGTATCCTGGGACTAGCATGATGTGGCTAAACAAAACAATGGTGACTTTAATCTTATTTATTTTGGAAGGAGCCTATCCCAATACAGAAAGCTTGTTAACCAATATCTTCTCCTCCAATCCTGCTAGCATCAAAATAATATGAAACAAGCAAGCAATACTCCAAACTTTTAACTTAATTTTTCTTGATAGTATACAATTTATTAAAACTGAATGTATTTATAATCCCGAGCAATTGAATCAGAGACAAAAAAAATAAATAAAAAAAACCAAATAAGCTGTTCTTGAAAATAACCACTTAGGTCCTGATTGTACTTGAGGTCTAGAGTTCTCCAATACAGTGGTGACAATGTCAATTGCCTTTGAAAAGAGGCACAAACATCCCCCAGGCAGATGCCACATTTACATCTGGTGCCCCTGAATCTTGTAATCCTTGGCTGAATGTTCCCCAGGAAAACCTGGATAATTACATAGTACAGCATTGTTCTGTATTTTGTTTGTTTACTCTCAATAGACTCATGAATCACAGGACAAAAAATACAGATATTTTTAAATATGATTACGAGATTTAGGCACACAACCTCCATAAATTTCAATGAAAGTTGTGTGTCTAAATCCTTCATCAGCTTAGAAAATCTGAGCCAAGGCATTTGGAGGATTTATACAAAACAGATGATAGAATTCTACCATGATACCTATAATTAGCTATAAAGACATGGCACGGATTACCTAGGTTGTCCATATAAGTATCTTCTCTTCTTTTTCTTTGGCTAACCCTCAATGTGAGGATGATGTCTGCCAGGTGGTTCACTGGTGGGTTTTTAAGTGGCTGAGGACCCAATTTGTGATCAGTCTTCCCACCATCCTTCACGCAGGTCTTCACCCCAAGGCCTCCCCCTTCTGCAGTGTTCCCCTTTTCCAAGCCTTCCAGCCTGGGACGCCTAAACACTGGGACTCATATTGCGAGAGGAGTGACCCTTTTGCTTCCAAGCTTGGCTTCCCCTGACCCACTCAGATCTCCCCCGTGTTCTAGGGGCACTGCCTGAGCCCTTCCCTTCTCAAGAGATCTCCAGCTTCAATCAGTTCTCACCAACTGCTTTCTCCAAAGCTCCTCACCAACATCTCACTTACTGTTCACATTTCAAACTCAGCTCTCTCAGAAGCTACACCTTTCGTCTGCCTTGTCGCTTCCTTCTTTTCTGGGTTTCAGGCAGCTCTCACTTGTCCCTTCCAGATCTCTGATTCACCTGGATCTCTTTCCCTCTAAGGCCCAGGTGCCCTCTCTTAAGCTTAATTAGGATCAGTGTCAACTGACCAATCACAGGTGCACTGGCCTTTTTCTGCTACCCTAGAACACTGATGAATAGTAATATATCTGTAGCTGTGTAGCGGGGTAGTTACCCTGCTCTGGCCAAAAGGGGCTTAAAACAGCCCAAGAACGGGTTGTGGCTGGGAGCAAGCAGTTCCCAGGCTGATTGAGAAAGCAGGCTCAGCGGGGGGCCATGCCCCAGACAGACTCCGCTTGCCCTATAAAGGCCAGAGAAGCCAGGAGTTAGAGAGAATCTCCTCTAGCTATGGAGGGAGACAGACCTGCCTGCTGGGGAGTTTGACTAGGGTACCTGCAGTGGAGCAGGATTGGAGGAAGGCTGTAGGAGCTGCGGAGCTCTGGCCTGGAACGCCCCTCCCAGCTGCAGGGCCCAGGAGATGGCCAAAAAGGAGTACTGTGGTTGCAGGGGTCAGTCCATGGGTAGGCAGAGGCAGCAGGCCAAACCTTCCTTGCCTATGAGGATTGGCTTAAACAGACCGCAGTCGGCTCCAGTGAAAGGGGGCTAGATGGCGACTGGCAGTAGTCCATAGGCTGAGGCAAGGTGGGGATAGGAGGTGAGGTTCCCTAGGGAGGGGAGACCCAGGGAGACTGTGGGAGTACTGCAGGGGGGCAGCACCCCAGGTAAGAGGGCACCGGGGTCCAGGAGGGACTCGGGGCCAGTGGCAAGTGGGACATCGGCCTGCAGAGGGCACCCTGGAGGCTGGAAATGCTAATTCCCAGGACAACCAGCAGGAGGCGCCACAGGGGTGAGTCGCTGCACTGTTACAAGCTACAACCAAATCACTGTTAATTAATGATAGTTGCTTTTAATTAAGCATTCCACTCCACTGATTTTCTGCCAAAGGAGATATTTAGGTCACCTTCTCACTAGCTTTCCTTTCCTCCATCCCTCTCCATGGCCCTACTTTTCTCGCTGCCTGTCTCTTGCCATTAACGCAGCTAAACAATGTATTTGCTCATTCATCTTTATTTTGCTTACAGTTGCCATGATTTGCTACTTGAGCCTTTCCAATCACACAAGTTAATAACAAAAAATCAGCCCTCTTTTTGAATTTCCTTGCCTCTGTCCATTTGTGGCCCAGAGTTATTTACGTGTACTCCTTTGAATGTTTTAGTTACTGCCAGAGCTATTATTATTTCCTTCCCTTTCAGTTGATGCACATATTCAGTTAAAAATCAATTGTGCACCACATCCACCAACATCCCCCAGACTTATTTCCTCCATTTAATATTTTCCAGTCCGTGCTTGGATAGTTAAAATGTTCCATTAATACCACTCAGGCCTTTTTACATTTTTTTTAAAAATGCTCCATCATTTCACAGTCCATTTGTCATTTGTGGCAAGATGACCTACTGCATACCAGTCTTACAGCTAGTTTACCCTCTGAAACGTCATCCTCAATCTATAGTATCTCTTCACTCTTAATTTCAGAAATGTCTTTTGGCAGTTGTCTCAAGTACAGCTAGAGGGGTCTCTCACATGTAAAGTTATTTGGTCTATTGAAAAAGTTTAGAGCTTTAGAAAAAAATATGGGGGTTATCAAATTGTGGTTCCTTATGCTCAATACCCATGTCTAAATGTGCATTTGAGGCCAACACCTTCTAGAGATAGGACCCTAGCAAAACCTTGTATCCAAACACCCTTAAACTTTGGTGAGAGCAAAACACTTTTGTTCCAAACCCAGGTCTGGTTATTGTAGCTAGCTTCTCTTGCTATTATGCATCACACCACCCACAGATCCAAGCATGCCTGTCCTAGAGATGGTATGAAATGTAGGTTGGAATTCTGTGGCTCCAAACCAGCTCCTCTACTGACACCCTAGAGCTAAATCAGCATGGCAGCAAACACAAGATTTCAGGATGCAAGGATCCCTGAAGCTGCTCATCAGAGAGACACAAAGGATGGTGTACTTGAAGTAGAAAATAATGCCAATGAGACAGAAATCAGCAGAGTGCATAGGAGTGGTAGATGAGGGGAGTTAAGAAGAAATTGTAGAGTTAGTGAAAAGAAAACAGCAGATCAGAGTGAGGAAGGTGCTGTGCAAGAGAAGCAAATGAGATATTTTTAGGGGAAGCTGTAGGGGGAAAAACAGGTTAAAATATGAAGAATATGAAAAATAGGTGAGAGGGCTAGCACCTAGGTAACACAGTGACATCAGGCTTGTCAAGAGATTGCAGACCAGGCCAGCTAGGAGGACAAAATAGATAATTTGATTATCATTATTTGTAATTCAGCAGCACATAAAGACCCAGACTGAGATTGGTCCGCCTTTGTGCTATGCACTATGCAAACAGTAAGAGAAGCTCCTGCTCCAAAGAACTCGCATTCTACATAGAAAAGACAGACAAAAAGTGGGAGAGAAAACATAAGTGTGTGTGTAAAACACAGATCTCCTGACTCCCATTCCTGTGCCCTATCCTAGTCCATGCTGCTGATTAGATTTATCACTGATTAGAGACTGAAGGCTGAAAAGATAGTGACAAAGGGGGTAAAGAGGGTAGGATGAACCAAGGGAGGAATTTCTAATGATGCTAAAATAAGGAAGATTAAAATAACAATATGCAACCTTAAAAATAAGAGTAAAATGCAATGATCACAAGGCATGATATGGAACTTCCATGTGCCATTTCCTGATGTAGAGAAAGAACTGTGATCGATCTCATCACCATTAGACATTGTTTTTCTTTGAAAGTAATCACTACTGGTCCCAGCAGAACATGGTGCAGTATTAGAGGCTGTGCCCTTAAAGAGTGGGCTTCCTAGATAGAGAACTGAGGCATGTAAAGTTCTCATTATGCACAGCCAGACGGAACCAGGCAGTGGATAAAGCAAAGATCTTGCAAGGCCCTTAACTACTGAGGCGTGTGTCCCTAAAGGGACTTAGGAATTGCCACACTGAGGGAGGGTCTATACTATGGCAGGGATCAACATTCTGAGAGCAATCCACCGGCAGTCGATTTAACGGGTCTAGTAAAGACATACCAAATTGACTGCAGATTGCTTTCCAGTAGACCCCTGTCCCGGAGTCAAGCAGCTTAGAAGCCAAAGTTGTTTCTTACAGGAATGAGTTAGGTGTCTGCCTTGCTACATACAAAAACAGCAACAGGAAATGTTGCTGCTGCCCTTATAATTTTTAGTCCATTGGTCCGACTGGGATGTGGGAGACCTCGATTCAGTTCCCCCCTTTCCACCTGCAGGGGTGAAAAGATTTGAACAGGGGTCTCCCACCACTCCATAGGATGCTCTAACCACTGAGCTATGAGATATTCTGATCTCACAAATAAAAAATAAAATTAAATTAAAATAAAAATAAAATAAATATTAATTTATATTAATTTTAATTAATTAATTTAAATATTAATTTATAATAATTAATTTAAAATATAAATTTTAAAATAAATAAAATAGAATAGAATAAAATAATCACAGTGACTGGACCAGGAAGTGCTTTGACACTGAGCTAACCTGCCAGATTTCGAATGGGACTCAATCTGGTAGGTAGCTTCAGAGTTAGGGTGCCAGGTGCCCAGTTTTTAGGCCAGAAAGTCTGGCTGAAAAGGGGACATGACAGTGTCTGGTCAGTGGATCTGACTAGACACCCAAAGTCCAGATACTGCAGGTAGAGGAGGCAGGGAGGCCCTGAGTGGCAGCCCCTACTTAGCCAGGGCCAACTCCCACCTGCATCAGGCGATTGCACCTCCAAACCCCGGCTCCGCAGACAAGTCCCTCCCAACTCAGGTAGCAGTGGGGGAGAAAGAGAAGAGCAGCAAGCAACGGGAGGAGGGGAGAAGAGAAATGAATGGGGGTGGGCTTCAGAGGCGCAGAGCAGGAGCGGAGCCTTGGAGAAAGAGATTGGGCAGGAGGGTGAGGCCTGGGGGGAAGGGACAAGGCAGGGGCAGGGACTCTGAAAGAAGGGGCAGGAGAGGATCCTCAGGGAGAAGGGGTAGGGAAGGAGAGGTTCCAGCACTTTTGCTGGAATGTCAAGTTTTTAAATATTACAAAGTTGGCAACCCTATTCTGAGCGTGCCTACTGGATCGGACTCCTGGTCCCCTATCTTCCCCTGGTTCATGAATCACGGTGGAGGTGATTCATCTGGACCCCAGAATGAGGCAGCAGTACAGGCAGAAACTTAGGCAGCAAGGGAGCTTTTACCCTGCAAATGTAGGTGCCAAATGAGTTTAGTTGTTTAGAGCGAGGGGTCTCCAAACTTTTTGAGACAAAGGCCATATTAGATTTTTGAAGGGGCTTTGCGGGCTGCTGCCACCCCCCTCTTTGCTCCTCCAGCCACGCCGCTGCCGTGGGCCTCCCGTTTGCTCCTCCGGCCTCTGCCGTGTCCCCCCCTTTGCTCCTCCAGCCGCTGCCGCGTCCCCACCCCCCTTGCTCCTCCAGCCGCACCGCAGGGGCACTCATCCCTCCGTACATGGGGCCACCGATAGCAGCTTGCTTGGGGGGGGGGGGCAGTGGCAGCTTCTCCACATGTCTGCTCAGCTGAGGCCTGGGGGCCGGACAAATCAACGCCGTGGGCTGGATCTGGCCCCCGGGCCGTAGTTTGGAGACCCCTGGTCTAGAGGGTTAAGCGGGAATTTTGTAGGCTGTAGAACCTAAAACTGGGATGTAAGTGCCTAAACCTGAGATTTAGGTGCCTAAGTCTGCAGTTCCATTATCTTGGATAACTCCATTCTCTTGGATAACAAATTGTAGTAGTGTAGCCTCATCACTCCTGTTGCCTGAAGTGAATCTGCTGTGAGTAGGCAGCTAGGGTGCAGCAGCAATGGACTTAGCTACCCATCTATACTGCATAAAAGCAATTCTGATAGACAAAAGAGGCAGGGCCCATAAAACATTTTTTGTTGTGCGCTCACAAGATTTAAGCCAGCTATTAACTAGCCTCTGCTAACTCCTGTCTTTCAGAAACTAACACATTCTTCTTCATAAGCAGGTTCTCTATTATCTTTTATTTTCCTACTTATCCTTTAAAGTGAATACCCCAGTTATAGTCATCAAAGTAGATTTCATTTAAGCCCACAATTTTACATTTTTCTGTATCTGTGAATGCCTCCAGTTTATTTATATCGTTTTTGCTGAACATCTTGCTTTTATATATAAGCACTTTATGAATCTTGAAATGGAACTTACTTGCCTTTAAACTGTTACTCATAAATCCCAAATTTAGCTGTGTTATATAGCTCATCTCCATTCCAAGTACACGCTCTCTCTCTTTCCTCCCTGACACAGTACTTTATATCTTTATACGCCTATCCTCCTTTTTTGGTATCGATACTATGTTCACCTGAACAAAGTTTTCTCCAAAAAACTTAGTAAAAATTTCTCTTTAAATCTCTTGTTGCTCATTTTCAAAAACCCCAACTCACTCCTTACTGATTCACACATGATTCTCCATCTACCCCAAAATGATCTCCAGTGCTCTTCTCTTTCTCTGCATCTCTCAAGGCAAGCAATTGAGTTTTTAATCTTTCTCACTGTACCTGGTCTCAATTTAAACACCAGCATTACATACAGAACAGTAATAACTTCCCTAGAGGACCTTCTCTTAATATCCCTTCTTTCCTTATCATCTGAATGAGTTCTAACCTACTTGCCCTAATAGTTAATACAAAAACAAGACAGCAATTGATGAATTAGACAGCAACAAAATTACATATGATAAAAGAAAATACTCTTTTCCTCATTTCATTTGTTTGCTTTTTATATGAATAGATATAGGCAACATTATAATCAAATCCAGGAGTACTAAGTAAGACACATATCTCACCCACATCAAAGTCTGTACATGAAAATTTCCCTTCTCCTTTATGTGAATCTAACATTTACAAATTATTATTGCAGCCACAGAGACAAGTATCTGATTCCATAAACTGTCAGAGGGCCTATTTTCCACTGGTTTCACAGAGACTCCCTGAAGTGTGTGAATTTTCCTTGGCACAGTCCTGATGCTGATTGCACAGAGCTGTCTGAGCTACTATAAGCACTAGGATGCATTTTGTTTGGTCTATTAAATGAAGATATGCACCATGTTCCCACTAACCTGTCTTAGGACTGAGCTTAGCCACTGCCCAAAACTAAGGGCTGGTCTATCCTACACAGTTAGGTCAATGTAAGCTGTGTTACATTGACTTAATAATGAATGTGTCTACACTACCAGGTCCCTTCCACTAACGTAACTCACTGGCTACGTAGAATTAATTACTCTACTTCCACAAGAGGCATAGAACTTAATTCAATACTGCTAGGTCAAAGTAGAGGCAGTGTAGACAGTGTAAACATCAACTTAACTGGCCTCCAGGAGATGTCTCACAATGCTCTGTTGTGAGCACTCTGGTAAATATTTTTAACTCCACTGCATAGCAGCCAGGAACACAGGAAATAGCCCCTCTCCTGTTAAAATACCAGGGACTTTTGAATTTCCATTTCTTGTTTTTTCAGCATGGAGAGCTCTCCTGCACAGCTGATCATGGCAGCTCCACACTCCAAATGCTCTCCAGCCTGGAGTACACAGGAAGTGGAGGATCTCCTTGATCTGTAGGGAGAAAAGGCTGTGCAGGCACAGCTCCGATCCAGCCATGGAACTGTAGACATCCATAAGCAGATTGCGTGGGGCATGAGGGAGAAGGGCTACACCAGGGACACGCAGCAGTGGGACGGCAGCAGACCACAGACATGCTGCTTCTCCAGGGAGCTGCATGCGATTCTCACCCACAAGAGCAACATGGAAACCTCTGAGGAGTTGGAGTCCCAGGCCAGCGCAGGCAACACGGAGAAGCAGGACTTGGATGAGGAAAAAGAGGAGGAGAATGGGAAACAGACAAGTGGGGGATCCATTCTCTTAGAGATCCAGGAGCTGTTTGTAACCCCGGAGCAGTCCAGACAGTTGCACAACAGCATTGTGGGCAAGCTCGGGAAGGAACCTCTGGTAACTATGTAATTTCAAGTAACATTTTGGAGTCATGTGTTCTTATAGTCTATTTTTTTTTATTAAAATTAACAAGGTGAGGTATAGTCACTATCTGCTTCCCAGTGGCTGCACCAGCTAGGCAGACGGTGACCCACAAATAAAGCTGCCGTGTTTATGTACACCTGGATGACCCGGGAATTCTCCATAGAGATCTCCAGGAAACTTTCACTGAGATACTCTGCAATCTATTGTGGAAGATTTCTGGGGAGGGCTGCCTTATTTCTTCCACCATGATAGCACACTTTCCCATGCTACTTCAGTATTAATTCACCTGGCATCATTGCAGTACGCAGCGTAAGAACTCGATCTGTACCTGAATACTTGCAGCATTTGTTTCTTTGCCACCTCTGTTACCCTCAAGGGAGTTATATCAGTTAGGGTCACCTAGGGAAGATGATGGTAATTTTCATTTCAGCTGCTCAGACTGCAAACAATAGTGCCTGTATACTCTCCCATTGTTGTGATTTTATGCCTGTTCACCCATGGTTTCCAAAACATGGGAATAGTTTGGGTGGCAGAGATCAGCTCTATACAAGACATTGGGTCTGTACTGACAATGGTTGTATTTTGTGCTTTCCATGGCTTACAGCTGAAAGTGCAGCCTTCAGATCTTCCTCCACACCAGCAGAGAGACTCTCCTAGATAAGACAAAGATGAAAAAGAATGCCCGATGACATATTATGGGTTCCAGTTGAAATCAGCAGAGATAGGAGAAAATTGCATCAAGGGTCGCAGAAGCCATATTTCCATTCCCCCTGCGAGAATGTTTTGGTCCTATGAGGCATTATAAGCCGCTCCCCAAACACTCTTGTGATGGGTTCCCCCTGGGTGCCACCTAGAATTGGGCCCTCTGACCCACCAGCCCCTGGCTCCCTCTCACACTGTGCTGCCATGACAAGCTGCAAAGCTCTCCAACCTGCACTTTCACCAGCATTTATACAGGTAGGGACACACACAGCTGCAGCTATATGCAGACTCTCTAACCACCAGCTTTCTAGCCTAGGACCCCAGAGCAATATCATCCTGCCCTGGTCAAATCTGGCCACTATACATGAGTTTAATATGCACTCTGCCCCTTCCTCAATGTGAAGAGAACAAGGCACACTTGGAGTAACCAAGCAGAAATTTTCCCCAAGCACGCCAGTCAAAGCTCACTAGTTTGCATTAAAACATAAAATAAGTTTATTAACTACAAAAATAGATTTTAAGTGCTTATAAGTGATAGTAAACAAATCAAAGCAGATTACCTAGTAAATAAACAAATCATACAAACTAAGTCTAAGATACTAGAAAGACGGGATATGAACCAACAAATTCTCACTCTGATTGATGAGACAGGCAGGCTGCAAATTCTTATGGGAAAAGCTGCACTTGCTTTACAGCTTGGAATCCCCAAGTCTTTCATACACAGGCTAGAAATCCCTTTAGCCTGGTTCCAACACTTCCCCCAGTCTTTGTTCCTCAGGCATTTCCAGGTGTCTTCTTATGTGTAGAGTAAAGAACCACCAAAGATATCAGTCCTTGTCTTATATAGCTTTAGCATAGGGCTGGAACCCTTCATTTCAAAAATTGGTTCCCAGATCAGTTTTGTGGGAAAATACTGACATCCCAAGATGGAGCCCAGAGACATGTGATCTGGTCACATGACCTTGCAGTGTTATAGCAGCCACTGCTTACAGGCTGAACAAAATGCCCATAGGAAGGTCAAGCTATTCCACAGTCCATTGTCTTTGCTAATGGGCCATCAGCCCCATCTGGCTTCTTCACTGTTGTACCTGAAAGGCTGGCTGCGGGATTTTTTCCAGCGCAAGTCCATTTGAAATACAGATCCCTAGTCAATATTCAGAACTTCAGATACAAAAACGATACATGCATACAAATAGGATAATCATACTCAGCAAATATTAACTTTTCCAATAACATCTCACATGACTTATCCTGTACAAAATGCATCATAATTATGCCATAACCATATTATAATAATATTACTAAGATGAATATGGGGTGCAGTGTCACACTCCTATGGCAAATTGCACTGTTGGACAGTGCGCTGCAGTGCACCTCTCTCTACATCGATGCAACTGCTGCTAGTGAGGATGCACTCCACTGATACAAGGAGTGTGGTGTGTACATGCACTACCAACATAATTACAGCGGCGGCTGGATGTTGACATAAATGAATTCAGCTTACGTTTGTAGTGCAGATGTGCCCTAAGAGTCTGCTATGCACTGCCATTAGTAAACTGCCTGCAACTTTTATCAGCTAATCCTGCCACTGGTGCAAGGCTGTGTAATGTATCAGCTGCTTGTAGGATGACCAGACAGCAAATGTGAAAAATTGAGACAAGGGTGGAGGATAATAGAATCCTATATAAGAAAAAGACCCCAAAATTGGGACTGTCCCTATAAAATCAGGACATCTGGTCACCCTAGCTGCATGTAGCATTTCAGGTGGCTGACACAAAGCACAACAAGGAAAACTGCAAATGTCATGGTAACGAGTGCAATCAAGTATAAGTCTAATTTTGTGTCCATCACTTTAATTTGCCTCTAAGATCTCTTACCCTCCATGAGCTAAAGACCAGTTTAAGTTTCTCTTTGCCATTCCCTCTGATCTCCTATTATTTCTGTGAACTATGGAGAGAGCCCCTTCTGTTAGGCTTGCATTATGCAGAGTCATCAGGGATATAGTACATATCTGTGCACCATATAGCCCTGGCTATCCAGCACTTTTAGCAAGTTTAGAAGCCATAATATTTAGATACACTGATTCTTTACTCAATGACTAAAATCAATTCACAGACAAGGATTACACAAAAATGTGCTCAGTGATATTTCTAACATCACTGAACACAATGAGATTGCCAGCGATTTACAGTGGTGTAAGCTAAAGCAGAATTTGACCCAAAGTATATAATTCAACTTCCTTAATGAAAAGAGAATTTCATTTTAGGTAATATTGATTTTTGGTTGATTTTTTCAAGTGATAACAAAACCACAGCAATAAAAAATAAACAAGGATGTGATTTTTCTCTGAGCTAGATGTATTCAATTTTCACTTGGAACACACACAGTGGCACCTTTCAGTTCCTCTAAGAAACTAACAGAAAAAAGAACCCCCAGTTTTACCCAAAATAAGCTCCAGATAGACTTCGATCCCTTCAACTCCCCAATCCAGCATAGAAAAGGTTTTAAAATTTTACAGAAAACGAAAATACTGGGTGTCACTTATTTAAAATAATTAGGGCTTGCTTGTCCTCTCACGCCCAGTTTTACATCATTGCAATTCCACTGTTCTCAGTGGAGTTATTCCTGATTTACTGGTCCACGTGAGGGCAGGATCAAGCCTATATAATCTCAGCACGTAATTTATAGCTGTCATTTTTATTTCCTGTGAACTCCCAGAAACGTCATTAGTTTTTTTTCAGAACTAGCATAGGTAAGAATTGGATGCAGTAACAAAAACACAATTCTTGATACAGAGTATGCATCTCTATATCGCAAAGATCCACAATTACTTAAGAAAATACACTTAAATTACTTGAGGAAATATAAAACATGTTTTTTGTTTTGTTTTTGTTTTGTTTTTTTAAGAAAAAACCCCCAAGCTTTTTGAAAAACAACAGTTTCACTCATTATTTGTAAATCAGAAAAGGCCAGGACTTAGAACAAAGGAACTGTGATCTTAAAGGATGCACTACTGTAATTTGTAAAGGTTCTTAATTCAACAACATAATTCCAGGAAGACTCAGCTGATTTTGTACCCATATGGCACCTGGTTTTTTATGTATATCAGCCTATATGTATGATACACGTGTACATTACATATGTACACACACATTATGTACTCAATTTTGTGCACATTAACCTATTGTACATGGAGAATGCTATTCTGCACTTAGACCTCAATCCTGCAAGACTGGAACACAATGAATTATTCACAGTAAATTTAAGCATGTTTGTAAATCTTTGCAGAATTGGTATTTTATGACTGCATGCTCTTCGGGGTTGGAATTGTACTATCCTCTACTAGTTTGTTGACTTGTGAAATACAGGAAGGCAGACTAGATGATATAATGTAATGACTCTGAACCTTTCCAGACTACTGTATCCCTTTCAGGAGTGTCATTTTACGTGTGTACCAAATTTCACCTCACTTAAGAACTATTTGCTTACAAAATCAAATATAAAAATGAAAAAGTGTCACAGCACACTACTACTGAAAAATTGCTTGCTTTCTCATCTTTACCATATAATTATAAAATAAATCAATTGGAATATAAATATTGTACTTACATTTCAGTGTATAGTATATAGAACAGTATAAACAAGTAATTGTCTGTATGAAATTTTAGTTTGTACTGACTTTGCTAGTGCTTTTTATGTAGCCTGTTTTAAAACTAGGCAAATATCTAGATGAGTTGATGTACCCCCTTGAAAACCTCTGCATATCCCCCTAGGTACGTGACCCCTAGCTGAGAATCACTGAGCTAATGGTCCCTTCTGGCTTTATTGTGTATACATTAATTAAATTTATTTTAAACAGTTTTGAACATAATGGGTCTGGAGCCATGAAAACTATATATTACTACTAAATAACAAACTATGCTACCACTGTTAATTAACTTTTAACCATACTCAGGTTGTGATTGTGCTCATATCAGCCTCTACCATTCTCCCAATGTCTCTTCAGCTGCAGACCTTTTATTTAATGTTTTCAATGGAGATGTTTAATTTAAGTTCAATTTGTGTAATTTAAATTACATAATGGTTTAGGACTCAAACAGTTACCTCATCAGATAACAAATACACCGGCAGAGAGGCAGATTCTAAGGAGTAGGGCCACTTTCTTGTGCTACACTGCTGGGAAATTTTGGTCACAGAGTCTATGCATCAAACTCCAGGAGGATTACCCCAGTGTATGGGACAACCTGCTGGCTGCAGGTAGGGCATAAGCTCCTACACCACTACCACCACCACCTGTTGCAAAGGGACTCTTGAAAAGAAAGAGTATAGAACAATTGTGTGTTGCATTGATCCCCAGCTTTGGTTTGTATCCCATGGAGGCACTAGTAGATGGTGTAACTTAGAGCAGCTCTTAGCTTGTTCTAACATACAGAAGGGGACCAGTATTGCGCATAACAGCCGCAGCATTAGCGCAAAGGTGAGTGTTGCACTCTTAACGCTCAACTAGCACTCAGTGCAATTCTCACTTAACTTGGGATCTGGCGCAGATTTTACACTGAAATAATCAAACACATACTCTGGATTTACCCCTAAATTCATCCATCAGCTTAAACGACAGAAGAAACAGGCCTTCAGTTTATCAGTTATTGACTTGTTGATGGAAAACAGTATCTTTTCTCTAAAATACCTTTAAAATATACATATTTATGCAAAGAATGGTTGGGAACTGAACAAACATGCTAATTATCATGGTCAGACCAAACATTTCTCCTTCGGGCATAAAATACAGATTTAGTCAACAAAATTGTAAATTCTCAGATCAAAATATTATCTGTTCTTTGGAATTTCACCCTGCGTCCTTTGCTGACATTTGATTCAATGAACAACTTAGTTATAAGTATTAATCTATTTACAGAATCATAACAGTGCTGGGTTGAGTATAGTTTGTTACACACATTTGAGCAGAAGCGACTAGAGATCCTAGATTAACTGAAATACTTAGGCATTTAAGGGCATGTTTATTCTGCTCCACAATTTGGACTATGGCATTGTAAATAGCAGTGAGCACCAGAGTGCTGTGCTGTAATTCCCCTGGGGATGCTGCAGGCACAAACTGAAAGATTCCTAGTTCATATTAACATAGTTCTCTTCACACAGGACTACACTAATACAAGCTAAGAACCTTTTAATTCATGACTGCAGCATCTACACTTGGGAGTTACAGCACAATGGTTTGGTTCTTGCTGTTATTCACACCCCAGTAGTTCACATAATGGAGCAGAATAGACATGCCCTGTGTCTGAGGTTAGGCTCCACTCTGATTCACAACTCCCTCACCAAACTCTATAGGTGTCTAAATTTACTTGGCAGCTAAGCTTTTGAAGTAAGAGTTCCATAGGCACCTGTAGTAGGAGGAGGCCCTGAAACATAAACCCTTGTATCAGAGGCCTGAAATGAGGCCTAAGGCCTGAGCTAAAGTAATGGTCAAGATTTTGCTAACATAAAGCAAAGTTAAGCTGTGAGCTAGAGGCAGGCCCTGCTCACAGAAGTTGGCAAGGAAAGGGCTGATGTTGCAAAAGTACACAGATCTAAGAGGTACCAGAACACTGGTACATTCCATACAGATAACAAGGAACAGGCTGACCCTTCCTAAAGACAGGGACAAAAGGGTAATATGATGGATAGAGTTGTTTTGCTCGAACCAACCTGTACAAGGTGAGAGGCGGCACCTTACTACGTAGAGGGGATGCACCCTGTTGCGTAGAGAGGCTGCACCTCAGTACATCAGGAGTGATGTGTAACTTGTTTGTACCTGTGTATAAGAATAACAGCCCTGGGGCAGTATCTTTGTCCAGCCTGGGGGGCAGTGGCGATTCGGCTGCTGACTGAGCTGAGGCCATTGTACGACAAGCACTGACTCGTAGTATGTTCCGTAGAGTCTACCGGAAACTGCACGGTGCTTCGGATGACAATAAACCTGGCCCGGATGCCTTCACACCTTACTAGAGTCTGTGGTCTTTGGGGGTTCTCTTGGGTCTGCTGGGTCAGCTATCTGCGCAGAGCTGGGGCAGCACACAGAGGGAACATGCATGCAGCCGACTGATACCATCCTAGAACAAGAGCACCACACCGGTAGCTACTGACAACAGCACCTATGTTTCAGCCTCTGGGCATGCGTGCTGCTGTCTCACACTAGTAATCTAGATGCTTATCTCCCTCCTAAGACCCAGAGCTATTCACAAGCAAGAGGAAGATTAGGCATTCTACCACCTAAATCACATGCAGGACCCCATCCAATAGGCCAGCTCAGAGGGCACCAACTTGATGAGGCCTGACAATTGCACTTGGGGCAGTCTCTCTAGATGTCCCAGCATTCTCCTAACTCTATTCCTCTCAGTTTAGTTCAATCCATCAACTTAACCTAAAATGAGTCAACTAGTCCTTAAACTCCAGGGCTTGCAGATATCCCTTGTCTCCCTGTCAGTTTCTTAACAGCAGCCTAGCACCAGACTGTTGTCCCACCACTATACCAGGCCTTCCTCCATCACCATCTTTCTCTGTTCTCCCTCCTTTCTACCTGGGATTGTTTCCCTTATTACTCCCAGATGCAGGTGCATGTCTCCACGATGGCAGTTCCAGCAGCTGTGCTGGGCTGTGGTTAGCCTGACTGACTGTTAGCAGAAAAGACGCTCCTCTCCTTCTGCTTATCTCAGCATGAGGTTTGTAAACCCCATTACAGGAATCTTCAGGAGAGTTCACACAAAATAGCTGGGAGAAGGGACAAAGGACCTCCCTCACAATGTTTAGTAGAGTGGCGAAGAGCCTCTCTTGGATATGGGAGATCTTTGGTTCAACTACTCACAAATTCTTGCAAAAGAGGCATGGACACCTAATTCCAAAGAGGGTTCCCAGCTGAGAGTCACTAGCAACAATTAGTGTCTCCCCACAGCCCGCATTTAGGTGCCTATATCCATGTGAGGGGTGGGGCTTAGCACACACACCTCTAGTCAGCATCTCTCATTGGCTACCTTAGGTGGCTCCCTGCCTCGCACACTGGCTTTTGTGAACTGCATTCTAAAGGACCTCTCTCTCCCCATGCTTTGTACAGGGAGACTAGGCAACTAACTTAGGGTTTGTGAATTCCAATGATTTTCTCGGTGCCTAAAAGTTAGGCACTGTGATGCTAAGCCTCACAAAACCTGGCTCCTTTTGTGTATCTTTTAGCACCCCTTCACATTATAAATTCTCTATCACTAGCACCGTTCTGATTATTACAGTTAGCTATGATCAAAAAAACTAATTGGTGAATCTCCAATAGGATTATCAGAAGTACGATTCTGAAACAGACAGGTTTTAACACAGCAAAATTAACTTAATTACTTGCTTACTTATTTGAAAAACTTGCCAGCTTAGATCATTATTGTCTCCTGCTGGTTAAATCAAAGCTCATAACAAAGCCTCAACTATGGCAATAAACACAAAAGCAACAAAAGTAGTTCAGACTTCCACACAGGAACAATTCCAAAGGGTCATAGCCACATATAGGGATGGATGAATATAACAACTATACCCCATGGGTCAGAGAAATTTACTCAAGACCTTGTAGTCAAAAATAATTAACTCTTATAAGTGAACTTTAAGTGTAATTCTCTTATCACAACTGCAAAAATCGACTTATTTTTTACCTTGATCATTACAGCTGGCACAAAAAGGGAAGTAGATTTTAGCGTAGGGAGCAGCAGGGTGGGTTTTAGAAATATGATTTTGCCAGAAGAAGACTGGATCATACCAACTCAACCCATTGAAAAGAACTCAGATCTACTACCTCATGGCGCGGAGCTGAGAACTTCAAGGTTTGGGATAGTAGAGACTGTGGAGGAGGGAAAAAAAACCCTTTGAGAGCGAAAGGAAGGCCTTTTTCATAGTGTGATGCTTCAACTGAACAACTACACTAAAGAAATTAACTTAATGTCAATAAGAAATTTAGATACAATATTAGCTCTTGTACTATAACTGTTTAATAGAAAAAGAATTCCCCTGGCTGAAATCCCCTTTAATAATATCTGCCTTAGGAGTTTATCACTACAAAATCAATGTCCCAAACATGTCATCATTAAAAGGACACAGGACACTTTTCATAGTAGCACGTGAAATTTTTCATAATAGCACATGACATTTTTCATGTACACTCTACCCAAACTTCAATTTGGCTAATTGAATTCTGTCTGTCTAAAATTCATTCTGCAGGTTTAGTCAATTAACTTTTTTTTTTAATGTCTCAGAACTATAGGGTAGTGCTTTTAAACAATGTCTGTATCCTATTCTAGATGTGGCTGGGAAAACAAGTTCCTGTATATAGTTTGTTTATTGGTTTCTAAAATAATCCAGGATCGTTGTGGAGGAAAGGTACTATATAAAAAGTGCCTGTATAATCACATTATCAAATTTCTATTATTTTTCAGCCACCCCTTGTAATAAAATCTCTTTTTACACTAAAATTGAAAACTGAAATACAGGTATTGAAAACAACAAGATTTTCAGAGAATACACTAAAACTGTTATTCATGGGAGTTTTGTTTGTTTTTGTTTTTAAGTATGTGATGCTCTTATAATTGCATGTTACTACTTATATTCTGAAAGTGATGTAAGGGCTTATTGTTTGTAACTGTTACTCCAGTGTATGTATGAATTTTATCCCTTAGGGCAAACAGCGAAACAAACTTTAACCTCATGTGGCCTTCCTTCAGAGTAAACTTTGAATTGAATTAAAAAACAAAACAAAACACCACAGTGAGCAAAATAGAGAAGTTTGCAAGTAGAGCTTTACTGTTAAATTTCCAGGACTGCCTTTAGGAACTATCTTGTATATAACAATTTATGGCAACTGGGTCACATTAAATATTTTTATTTATCAATTGTATAATGCCAAGTTTCAAAGTGCCGTCCCTACTCAAGACACCTTCACCCCTTAAAACACACATTGGGCCAGATTTCTCCCTGGTGTAAACCCAAGGAAATCAAAGGAATTAAACCAGATATTAAATGGACCCAGTGTGATGTTTTTCACGTGTAGCTTAAACTTTCATGGATGTTTTTGAGCATAGGCCCCATGTGTGTCATGTTTGTGTTGTGATCATTAGCATGGTAAGAAATTATCTACCCAAGATAACACAAGTATTGTCAGTTTTTTTCACTTCCTGTTGTGAAATTTAAAGAACTGTAATTCAGTGTACCGCAGAAATATCAAAAGGCTCCAGGCAAAGCATTTTCAAAACACACAGGTGATCCTGCCATGCAGGGTTCTGATCTGGTTTTAGCATATATTTGAGAACCCAGAATCAAAATATACATTGTACACAAAACATGCTTCTCCACATGCAGCCCCAGTAATTGTGCTGTGCAATGGAGAGACCACAGGGGTGAGGGAAGGAGAAAAAATAATCCTCCCCTGCAGGCTACAGAGCAACAACAAAGCCAATCAGTGGGCCAAATTCAAAGATAAATCTATGGGAGCTTAAACTGGTGTAATTTAAACCCTCTTCTGTGTAAAATTTCATCATCACTACCAAAAGACTAATGGGGACCATCCTGTATCCTTTACTGATTTAAATTATGTACTAATGTAAATGACCAGCTAAAAGTATTTCATAAGAGGAGAGAAGGACCTGATTCAAAGTCTCATGTCTTGGGAAGTTCTGTTCTGTACCTGAACTTGACATTTGGCCTCATTTTGATATCAGGGAAACCAAAACCCCGGTGCCAGAATTCTCAAAACCCTTGCTTTTAACGTGTTTTCTCTGTAATGATTTCACCTTAAGTATCCATGTGCTTGCTTATAAAGAACAGTGTTATAACTTACAACTTTTGGCAATTACAGCTGTTCATAGTATTCACAGAGAAAGCAAAGTGCAGGCACTGGCCAGTTTAGGCAGTCTGGTCCAGAGGGAGAGAGATGTGAGTCTCTGCCCAAGAAAAGTGATTGCTGACGAGCTGGGAGTCTAGAATAGGTGCCCTCAAAGGACCATGGAGAGGGAATACAGATGCAGTTTCTCTGAATTGTGACAGGCCCAATAGTCTTTTTCATGGGGAATGAGAGAGGCAAAATTCATTCCCTGTGCCTGGCCCCCATTGAATGACGTGTGTGGGGATTCTCCATGACAGGATCCTTGCAGATAGTTTGTCCTGGTGAGCCCCCTACCCCTGGGTTGTACTGTAGAAGGGGATAATTGGGTGCTGGTGTCTTATAACTGAGAGCAGAATTTGGCCCCAAAAGATCAAAATTGGACAATCTAATATGTAAAATTTACTTTCCACTTAGCTACATTCTACAGCATCAAACTTCTAATTAATTCATAATAGTCAAGTAATGGCCATCAACAAAGCAAATATTATATATTGTAAAAGGTCCCATAATGATCCCTCACTAAGTACAATATGTTCTTAGCTAGACAGTGCTGTGGTAAGATAATTGGTTTTCTGATATTTCAACTACAGTAACAGAGCCCAAGCCATGATCTCATCAGCACATCCTATTTTACCCATAGAAGTTTAAATACACAGAAGAGGGCTTCTACAATCAGAACCTGATAACAAACTCTGGTGGCTTAGGCTAAAGCCCAGCAAACATTAACGACAAAAAAGAAACGCCTGTTGTTCATGAAAGAGCAGTACATTCTAAACAAGTCCAAAGCATACACATCATCTGAGTGCAACCTAGTCAGATTTTCCTAGAGTAACACTAATAAAAAAGCCAGCAAATTGGAGGCCAGATCATCAAAGACTGTGTTTGAAAATAAAATAACTAGTCACAATTTTAGATGGTGCTTATTTATCACTAGTTTATTCACATTTTTCAGAAACATGAGACTGCCACTCTGAAGGCACAAAGCAGCCAGAAACTTGGCTTGAGCAGGACTCATCAACTGAAACATACCCTCGTGAATCTGACCCCACTGAATGTAAACCTCATGCAAATTACAGTATTTTGCCACTTAAACTTTATTATGGCAAATTTAGCATGTAAATAACTAACATAACTATTTCCCCCAGCAGAGCACTGATGTAATAATGGGAACCTAACAGGAATAATTAGTGGATCATATAATGAGAGGGGATGAGTACTATATCTCTAACTTCCTTTTGGGGTCCTAAAAAAAGCCTCTGGGCGAGGTTGGCTGGAAGACAGGAGGGCTGAAAGGAGTGAAATTTACTATCATGGCTGCCTCCTCACCATCTACTGGATCCACAAGGATTCACCACTGAGCCTTCATTCTCCTGATCCTCAGAGCTGTCCTGACCTGACCAGACCAGACCACAGAGAGGAACCCAGATGACATCACCACCTCCATCATCTGTAGCTAAATCCTGAACAGCACTGGAGACTTGAGACTTTGGTTCCTGCTGTCACCCACCAATTCATATATCATTTTCCTTCCCCACCATATGTCTTCTCTGTCCTATCTTTCTTCCCCCCCCCCCTCTTTTTAATGAGCATTTGGCTTAGTCAGTGAAGATTGCATATTCTGAAACATCACCGTGAGCCTGTGACCAGATAGGCAGCTAAAAGCTTTGCCCTAAACAGCCGAATGGTTGCTACAAGTTTCCCAAGTCTCAGAGTAGCTGATAAACCATATGCCATGGTTGTGTTTCTTCAGCAGTGAGGTAGCAAGAGTCAGCAACAGAGACCGAAGCTGCATTTTCTACTCATCTGCAGGCCCCAAATTGAGTAGTACTATCTCTAGCTGAAATATAAATAATGTTTTTGTTATGTATATAACAGAATGTGTTTATTCTTTGAAAAATAAGATAAGCTTTTACCTAAAGAACATTAAAATGTATTTATGGAGATTGCTCCTGATTTCACATACAATACACCGCTGTAGCTGAGAAGGAAATCGGCTTTAAGTGAGATTAGAATGAGTCTCTGTGAGTCCTAATTAGGGCTAGGAGAAGAACAGGCTGGGGGAAGCAATGGTGGAAGTCATAACCAACAGATTACTTCTTCCTGTTTCTGTAGGGACACAGCAGAAGCACAGTAGTGACTGATGACAGTGTAGTGACATTTATTTGCCATAGATATGCTGACACTCTGGTATATAACCGCCCCCCACCTCTGCTAGGAGTAATGATAAACTTCTGCTGCATTCTTCCAAGACGCTTCAAGAGAACTACATTTCAATATTTCCTGACTGCCTCTAAATTTTTAGATTTTTACTCCTGTGATCTGAGTAACAATTAACTACGCAGTAAAAAAGAGGCCCCTTCTCTTACTGGCCTCACACTCCCTGCTGACATTTCAGGTTTATCTTTTAGAGCCATGAATTATTGATTCCAGGATGCTAGCCCTCTTCAAATTACTGAACTACTCACCATTGTACCAATGCAAATAGCTAATAAATAAGCAGAATATCAAAGGATTTTATGCAGCTTTAAAACAATATAATAAAATCTTAGTGTATCCTATGCTGCCGCTAGTGCTAGTCAGGTAGTAAATTTCAGCTAGCTACTTTCTGGCTTTATGTTCTGGGCAGAAATCTCCAAACTAGCTTCAGCTTCATATTGCATGGAAATGACACATACACATTAGTTAGGCTGAGAAACTAGCTATTCTTCCATGGCCCTTTCAGCTTCTATCCTTTATCAAACCAGACTAGGATGCTCAAGAGAAAAAAGTGTCTCTCATTCTCTCTAGTTGTTACAGGTGTAAATCAAGCTCCGATTTTTTCTCAGTTACCCTGCTGTATATCAAGAAAAACTCCATGACAATCAATAAATTGCACCAGTGTAGAGCTGGTGCAAGTGAGAGGACAATCAGGTTTCCTAGTTTCAAAGTTAGCATTGTTTATGAAACACTCGACACACAGTACACAAAGTGATCAAAATTCCAAAGTGCACCCCCTGACATTAGCCTTTAAAGTCACGTGGAGAACACTGTAAAAACTAAAAGCAGTAAACGGTACATTTTGGATACTGCACAAGTGTGATAACGTACTCTGCTATGATAACTCCAAAATAGAGATAACCTGAAAAATTATCACTGTAGAGGATCCTATTTCTATGGTGAATCTGCAACAGTTACTCAACAGAGGTTTTGATGAACCTATTCTCATTTTGTTTTGTTTTGTTATTGGATATGAAAATCTCAGAGGTTTTTCTACTGCAGGAACTGTTATAAGCTGACTGCTGAGATGGTTTTACAGTGCAATAAAAAAAAAGACAACTTAGGAAATAAAAATCAGTGTTTGGATGTTTATTACTGTCCATCTTCACACAGGACTGCATAGCAATACAGCAATCAAGTTTCTTACTTTTAGTTATTTTGATGGCACTGATTATTCCACAGCGCACACCTGGGGCCTTCCTTGATAAACAAAAAGCATAGGCAATAATACTACCTCAGTTGGGTTAGCTGCACATGATTAAAAATCTTCCTTCATAGGCCAACCTATGTTAACTGGCTGCATTATGGCCTAAATCTTAGTCTTGGTTACAATACAGTCAGTAAACATGGTTTCAAACAGGTTAAGTGTTAATCCTGGTTACAATACAGTCAGTTAACATGGTTTCAAGCAGGTTAGCGAGAGCTGGTAATAATTTTTCTATTAAAATTTTGTTTTTTCAAGGAACTTTGTCAAACCTTTTCAGTTTTTTTTGTAGGAAAAAAACAAGACAAACAATATTCCTTGAATACCGTAAACATTCAGCAGAAACAAAACTATTTTAATTTTTGAGGTTTCCATGAAAAAATGAAAGTACCAAAACCATGCTTGCCAAAACCCAAATTATTTGATTTTTCACAAGAAAAAATAATAATTTACCTAAAAGATCTAGTGTTTACTTTGCATCTCAAGAGGGATTCTTTTTCAACAGTGCTAAACTAACTTGACTGAAAAAATCATAATAAACCCAGCAACACACCTTTTTGCCCCTTCTATTTCATCCTGAGGTGTGAGATTGAGAAAAAGGTTAGCAAGTAAAAAGAATTTACAGGCCTTCAGGAGTGCAATTGCTTCAATTGTTATTTGGAACAGAACACATTTCAGGTCTTCAAAAGCCTAACATCCATACTGAATTACCCTTTATCTCCAAGTTGATTATGTGTATCTTAGTTTCCTGAAAGGATTAACCTCCTCAACAGAGCTCTTCTGTTCTAGCTGCCCAAATCCACATTGATGCATCCATAGTAACACCACAACTTTGATCAACTAAAGTTGAAAATTCCTGCCTATTTGATATTCTTTTGATTGAGCTTCTTGTGCAATGGCATCATAGGGTTGCAACTCAAGTCAGCGCACCTTAGTATCATGGATATGACAAACGATCTGTAGAGAGACAGGCACTGAGAATAGCAATATTGCTGGCCATGACACTTGGTATTCTGGGCATGGTCACTATCTCCTGAGCCAATCTTATCTGCTCTGCCAAGTTTATGTTGTCTTGGTCTACACTGCAAACCCTCCTGCACATTTAGACTGTGAGAAGGTTCACAACTGTATGGCACTCTGCCAGCTGCACAGCAGTCTGTATACATACAGAACTAAATGCCTAATTACAGACAGAAAAAGTACATTAAAGAACATCATGGTTGAAAAGTTAAGCACTAAACCTTTAGAAAATACCAGAATTAAGGTTGTCCATGCAACCTTAATTTGGCCTTCTCACACATATGTATTCTGAGAAGTCTTTAATTACATGATCATATGCCATTTTTCCACAGGAAATCCTTAATTTTAGCATTGTAAACTTTTGACTATATGACTTTGCATCATTAATGTTCTTTCAGTGTATTTTAATGTAATTAGTATAATACCATGGCCTCAGTATTTGTCTCAGTATTTGCCTCAGTATTTGCAAATATTTGCAGTATTTGCCTCAGTATTGAATATCACTCTGTTCTCACCCATTTTTTTTTTAGAATGTTGTTTTTCAGTGATTATTTTGTGTCTTGTACCAATGTGATTAGAAACATGTTTTAAGTGCTACCCTATTGCAGATTCTTTTAGCAGATTCTCTTTTTAGGAGGCAATTTTAGTTTATCACATGTTTCTAAACACTGTAAGAGGACAATATATTTATTATAACTGAAAATTGGTACTACTGTAGCACTTAGAAGCCTCTGTTGAGATCAGAGCCACATTTTGTGAGGCACACACACCAACACAAGTAAGAAATAGTCCTGAACTTAAAGAGTTCACAGTGGCAAATCCCTCTTCTTTATAAATATAATAGAAAATACACATGAAGGAGAAACAGAGAGACAAAGAAATGTGAAGTGACTTGCCCCAACATCCTACAGCAGTGTAGGAGAAGACCCAGGACTGGAACCCACATCTCCTGAAGTCCCACTAATTTTTACAACATTCTAAAATCAAAAGATGTGCAATAAAATGCTTCCATACTCACTACTAAGCAAGTTGAATGGATTAATATATCTAAAGATAAGTATCTGTTAAGTCCTTGAGATGGAGTGGAAAAAGTGACTATAGTGAGAAATATGATTGTAATACAATAAAACTGGAAGATATTTCTGCTGAAAAAAAATCAGTAATCTGAGTTTTCTTAAAGATAGTGGGGTTAGCATGATAGTAGTTAATTTTACTCCCATCCCATGGTGGGCTTATAATACTTTGTGTTTTACTGCAGTATTGGGTCCAAAGTATTCATAACAACGATGAAATGTATCCATATTACCACTTTAAAAATACTTTAGAATTTCTCCATAGTGAGATATTCAAAAGAGCATTAAAATCCATCAACTCCTAGAGCATGCACTCACAGTCAGCAAGCATAAGCCTTGAATAGCACTGAAATCTGCTCTAGGCAAAGAAGAGTATATAAACACCAGTTTCCCTGGCCTTTTACCTAGAGGGAAAAGTGCTAGATAAGAGAGGACACAAAATACACTGAAGCATGAGAGCTCAAATGTTTAAAAAGCCTTACCCAGAAATATAAACAATTGCCCATCATGGTCTGTCTAAAAATATTCAAGATTGTTGAGTGAAAATGTTGTGTTCTCTTCTATTTAATTAAAGTAGTGAGCAAAAAGGTAGTTACCAAACTTTTGAGGTAAGAATCCCCCTTTATTGGATCCACAATTAGGCCTTCCTCCCTATATCCTCTTATGTTACTGTTTGCCCTCTCTCACCTGATTGCCTTCAATTCCCTCTCCAGCTTTTCCTTCCTCTCTACTCTGTTCTTGTGTGTGTGAATGTTTCACTTCCTCTTTTTATCTCTCTCCCCACAAATATTCTCACTTTCCCTTCTCTACCACTGTGCAGAGGTGCAGTCTCTGCCTTGCTCAAGGTTTATCTTTCTATTATTTCTTTCCCAGGTTTCTCTCTTCCACTTTTTTCAGCCAATCCCATTTCTTTAAATCCCTCTCTCCACATCTTTCTCTTCTTGACCTTCATTTTTCCCTCTCTAGTTCTCTTTCTTTTTCTACCTATCCATTAGAGCTAACCTCACCTTTCTCTGCCTCAGTCCATTTTTGTGTCTCCCTGCAATTCCCGCTTCTTGCTAAGGCTTGTGATCAGAAGAAAATTATATTGGTTTCACCAAGGGTGTGAATTTAAACTGATGTTAATTCAACTGGTGCAAACTCCTGTGTGGACACTCATGTCTCAGTTTCAGAGTTGCTTTTTATCATTAAATAGACTAGAAGGAAACAGTTTAAGCTAAACAAAAATAAACTGCTCTTAAACTGAAAGAATGCACAGGTATTTGAACTGATTTAAGAAAATCAATTTAAAAACCAAGTTAAGTTAAGGTGGTGCAACTTTCTTTTGCAGACAAAGGCTAACTCCCTTTTTTTTTAAAATCTCCATGTCCTTGCAGTGGCAAATCCCTCTTCTTTATGGATTTTCCACTGGCCTATGATACCATCTACACAGCTGCTAGGTGCAAAAGATCTAAAAATAAATCTGGACATGCTATGGAATCCCTGTGTATATGATATGGAACGGTAGATTTCTTCTAAAACTTAATTGAGCAGTAAAGAAGAACTATGCTGCTATAGTTTGTTCTTATTATTTATCCCTGATTGACATTAATACTTTTTTTCTGTAGTTGCAAGTGGACAATTTTCATTTACACAGCACAGTGGTGCATACAAAGTAATGATGCTGAAAATGCCCCTGGGGACCTACTGTGTATGTATGTTAATGATATGTAAATGTCTAACTATACTCAGAAAAATGCATGTAAAAGGAGGGTGTATGTTAAATAAATTCATGCAGCTCCAAGGTACTGTATTAATGCCAACTAGCAATTTGCATGTTTACAGAATATTTACTGCATAATACAAATAACCCAAGGCCTTTCACAAATGTTTGGGTACTATTATCCGGTACTAATTCTGTTCCTGGAACACAAAACATAATTCTAAATATATAGTAGTCACTGATTTGCCCTGCTTCTAACTTCTTAGAGGGCTTGACCCTGCAAGAGGATGGTCACTCTGGCCCTGACCTGGAAAAGAATATAAACACCCGGGTCTAGATTTATAGGCAGGAGACTGAGATGCCTGCCTGGGGTGACAGGCTTGGGAGTGGGGGGGGCGGGGCAGGCTCAGGGAATTATTTCTGTTGTTAGCAACAAAAAGGAAAATAGAATGTTTGAAGTAAAATGTTTCACTAATCTCCTAGAATGTTCTAAACCTTTGTAGAAGCTCATAGAACTTTCCAGACTTTCTGAGAACTACATTTTCCTCAAACCTTCTAAAATGTTGTCAGCCATGGGTATATAAGGGACAGGACATCACCAGTCAGTGAGATATAAGAGCAAACTACAGTGTGAGAACCAGTTGCGATATTGTGAACCTTAATTTATTGAGTAATTGTGAAAGTGTAGTTGTGTTCTAAGATTTGAAGAGTGTAAATAATGACTAATGAAGGACATATTTAATGAGATGTCAAAGATATCTATTGAGTCCCTATCTAAACAACAATATAACATAAATACTGTTACTTATTTTGCCATGTTTAACATGTAATATTTGATGACTTTCTAAGACTATGGAACATAGACTTTTGTTCTCCCTAATACTGTCTATTTTCCCTGTAGAAAATAAAAGATGCGCCTGAAGAAGCCTTCAGGAGCTCAGTATGGAAAGCAAAAAGCTCAACTGCAATCTAGTTTGCAGCAAAGGGCAAATCTGATGGGAAAATATCTGAAACAGAACAACATAGACTGGGCTTTAGGCAGTAGCAATCATCCCTGTATAGAAGAAATTGAGGAATGAAGCGTAAATGATGGAAGTCCTCTTACATTTCAGTTATTCTTAAAATTAGAAACTTTTTATAAGCTTAGAGGAAATGATATTTTTATTTGCTTCTACATGGCATGACTAAATGCAGATTTACAGATCCAAGCATGCAAATTTATCATCTTATATGACAGGGATAAATCATGCATGCAAATCACGCTTCAAAGTCCTGAAATAGGCTACAAATGCAATGCAAAATAAGGTATTCAAAAGTTTAACAAATTGAGTGGGGGGGAGGGGCATTATCAAAAACAGTCCTTGGTGCCTGTGGCATCATTTGTTCTAGGGCCAGCTCTGTGAGCACTTACTCAGCTTTCAACAAGTCCCATTCACTTGCTCCTTTTGAACATATTTTACTTGCACTAACAGCTAATGAATATCTCCCTGGTCACTGCATGTGCAGGTACTTTGACAATGCAGTCAAATTATTTCCTTATTTTGGCACAAGACTTTCTGAAAATAGGTCTTTTATTGTGCATACGCTTTCCATGAAAAAAGCAGTGTTCACCTTAGTACTACTAAAATACAATACACTGAAAAATGAGAAAAAAAATAACTGTTTGCAATATGTTATTCACATTACTGAATTATGCATAGAATCCCTACCTGAAGTTTGAATGCAACCTTAACTTTCTTCAGTGTTTGGTGGGGAGTGGGATCCATAATTGGACTTGTGTTTCTTCTAAAGTTTCAAAGTGTTACAAGTATACAGGCTAAAAATAAACACATCTTCCTCTCTAAGTATGCAGGAAATTTAGGCCAAACTATTCCCCTCAAATAGCTAAACAGAATGTTCAGAACCAATCAACAAATGGAACAGGTTAAAATAAGGTCATGAGAACCAAAGAGCATAATGAGTTTACAAGACAGCGAGACTTTTTAATGATGAGACAGTGGTGACTGAAAAACACAAAACCAAAACAGAGAGGTGAGATTACACTGGGTTTGTTGGACATGAGCAGCCTTGGCCGAGTAGACATTGGTTCAACACGATCTCATAACTATAGAGATTAACTGTGAATGAATGAGGTTACTTTTCCTTGCCTACCGAAATCTGATTCTGCTTTATATGGATAGCATGCTGAAAAATAACTTTGACAGATGACACACACAAGAAGTCATGGTGTCATTTTTCCTTCGTCTTTTCCAGGGAAGGTAGAATCAGATCCTCATACAGGAATCTAAATTCTGTGCACAGGCGTAAAGAGGTAGTTATAACAGCAATAGCCTACTCCCTATTCTAAGTAAAGGGAATATTTATTCATGCCATTAATGTTACCTACTGTCAACATTTAAAAGAAAATGTCAACAGTGCCCACCAAATACATGAAAAATGTGAAGTTGAGGTCACAAAATAGGTTTATGATTGCCTGTTTTGTGCACACAGCTACCATTGGGAACATATATTTTAGCCTGTATTCTTGAACACCTTTTGACAAGGGTGCTGGAACAATTCGTAGAGTGGAGGTGCTAAGAGCCATGGAACTCAACTGTAAACCCTTCAAGCCTGCACCCCTAGTTTTAGCACTTATGCCTTTTGAAGTTTAGAAGAAACAGTAATCCATTTATTGTACCCACTTTCCAACTGCATGCACAACGTGTATTCATAATATAGTCACTTATTTTTCAAAACTTGATCCTTATAGCATACTTGATCCTCTCCCTTTTTGAGACAGCTGGCCCCAGCAGAAGCTTGTACTGAATATTCTGGTGGGCTTTGTATATGAATGTATTTACATCTGATGAGGACATAACAGTTTCTAAGCAATTTCCAAGCAATGCTAGGTCTGATCTTCGCACAGCTTATTACCATCAAATCCTTCTTCATATATAAATTTAGTTCAGCCCTAGTGTAATTCCACTGACATGAAAGGATTTATATGTAGGGCTGAATTCAGCACCTGTACCACAGTTACAAGAGAAAAGAGGGCTGATCTGAGTTAAGTATAATTTTTTCAACTGAATTATTTTTATGAAAAAGGATTCTTTTCAGAACCATTGTATGTAATCACAGCTTTGGTGCAGGGAAATAGCTCATCTGCAAAATTTTAATTCTGTTTCAGGCAGCATTCTTTTCAGCAATAAGGATGGAGAATATAAACAGCTGTGGATTATTTTGTCCTGCTCAGAATAATTTGGCCTGAACATAAATAAGAGTGAAACACAACTAGGGGGTGAGGAGAGGAGAGAGGAAATACTAAAAGGAAGGAATTCTGAGTATCAATCAGCATATTTTGTTCATGCTGCACTGAAAGTGTGTTTTTCACTGACAACCTGTTTGTAAATGTTACTGTGGAAAATGTGTTTTATAATAATTACTACAATAATAATGATCACATTCTGCTGAGGGTTAATCCTTTGAGTATTAATTTATTTTTCTCATATGCAGGCACAATGTCCATATTCATCTCACTGTACTTAGCATATTACTAAAGATTAAGGTCCGCCAGCAAAATTAAAAAGCCAAAACACTGCTATATTTCAAATAAGTACAGCAGCGATGATGTAAATATAAATCCAACATTTAATCGGACTGTTTTGGTACATCACTCTGCAAGACTCACCTTAAACTACTCTCTAGTAATGAAGAAAGTGAATAATTTGAATCATCTTATGCATACAGGCTCTCCAGCTATGAAGCCTATTTACATATGTCATATATTCTCTATATTTTTCTTGGCATCGTTGAAGTTCAGTTTTGTGCCAAAGTAGCCTCTGATACTCTGCTGAAATTTTCAATAAAAAGTCCTGTTAATATATTAACTCGTTCTACAGCATATTGCATTTCAAAAAAGCAATCGTTAATTAACCAAAAGCAATTTCTCCGATTTAAATATGATCATTCTACAGCATTACAAATATCATCATTATTAATAATAACAAAGACTTGTCCACACTAGCTGAAACCAAAACAAACTCATTTTTATCTATAAACTGAGTAACACAGGACATAGCACTGTTTTAAATGAGTCTTTCCAATGAAAGCAAGGATTTATACAGCCATATGTTACACTGCTTTATTACAACAAGTTAACATGTGAACTGTGATCAAGGTTCAGTTCTTTCACTTGAATCAGAGGGGTAGCCGTGTTAGTCTGGAATTGCAGAAGTGACAAAGAGTCCTGTGGCACCTTAAAGACTAACTAAAATTTTTTGAGCATAAGCTTTCGTGGGCTAATACCCACTTCATC
>ML677346.1:0-107713 GCA_007922305.1 Dermatemys mawii | reverse complement strand
GATGAAGTGGGTATTAGCCCACGAAAGCTTATGCTCAAAAAATTTTAGTTAGTCTTTAAGGTGCCACAGGACTCTTTGTCACTTCTTTCACTTGGACTCTCTGAAATCCCTGCTTAGAACACCGAATGAAAAGCTCAAAGCTATTATGTTTACAATTTATATTATAAACTTAATTTCACATAGACTAACTTAAATCTCTTTCTTGAATACAGTGATATCTTTCCGCATTTCTTTTAAGCATTCACAAGTTAATAAGAGGGTTCACTGACATACAAACAACAATGCTGACATAGAACAGCAAACAAACAGGGACCATGGCAGAGACAGAGCTTTTACATCATAATCAGTTACCTATGTTACTGTGATCACTTGGAATCCAGTCAAGCATATGATAAAACTGGCACAGCTTCTCCTTAGCAGATAACAGTTGCTGTTAGTAAACCAGAGTGATAGGAAGATGAAATATCTGCCTAGCTGAGGTAGAATTCAATGTCTATTTTACAATTATTACATTACTGATTAGTTCAGACTTTGGCAAGTTAATCCTATGGGTATTAATTTACTTGCTGTGGCTGTACAGTACAGTTTCTAGTGCTTTATCCCTTAGAGGGCTGTCACTGTAATTATTCCATATGGTGCAGCCAAAAAGTCTTTGCTGTGTATCTTTTCCAACCAATTGTACTTAGGATGTGTCCAAGAGATATAGTCAACATCAAGCTTTATTCAAAGAAGAGCCTATTAGTCTGTATTAGAATTGGGCAGAAGATGGAAGCTCTGTTTTACAAAGGATTTCAAAATTTGGAAATTTGGTTTCATTCTGAATCAAAACAAAAACCAAACATTTTGAAATTCTCCATTAAAGAAAATTCTGATTTTTTTTTGTTTGGGTGGATAGAAATGTTTCATTCTAACAAAACTGAAGTATTTTATTTTAATTTTGCTTGTTTTATGTTATAATGTGAGGGCATGAAAAAACTTTCATATGAAGAGAGATTAAAATGATTGGCACTGTACCAAGACATGTACAGTACCTATACCAGAAAATTAAAACCATTTATAAATACATAAGAGCTAACTATTATTATGACTGAAATTGTTAAATGAAATACTGGTGTTTGCTACTGGTACTATCACTGTCTATGCCTTTTGGAACGTTACTTTAATACTGGTTAGCATAAGATCACTGGTCCAATTCTGCTAGATGGCTGTGAAGTTGCAGATTGTGCTGAAAGACCTCCAAACTGATTCATTGAGGATGAGATTTGAATAATACCATACATTCTCTTGCACATATGGTGTGTCCGAACCTTTCCTCCCTTAAACATAAGACTGAGGCTCCTGCCCAGGTAGATACAGGCAGCATCTTGTGATCTTGGGGGATCGTTCTGTTTTTTAGTGATTGCTGAAACCCTGTACAGAAACAAATGAACAAGTGTGAGCCAGTATTTTCTTTTTAAGTTCCGGAATACTGTGTCCCAGAAATTGAGCCTCTCTGGATTTTCCTGACATTTTAAAATTTGCAGATACATCCTGAAGTTGTTACTGTTCAGTATCTATCAGCATGGAATTGGACATGGATTTTTGTTGTTGTTGTTGTGGATTTCATGAGTACCCCTTTAGAGCCGTAGGGTTTCTTCATGTTCTCTTGTTTTCTAGAGTCTGACTATGTTTTGATTTCTCTTTGTTTGGGTGAATGGCAAGGCTTCCTGGCTCCTCCTCATTGTCTCCCTTTTTAATATTTCACACTCACACCAAAAGCCTCCAGGAGAGATGGACACTCTTTCTAATATCAGAAGCCTGGATGTTGCTTCCTGAATTTCCTATCAAAGGAGATCCAAGTACTCTCTTGAGAAGATGCTAAAGAGCAACACAAGCCTCTTCCTATGCCACCAGGGGTTGAGAGAATTTTCTATCAGCATCTGCTGATCTCCAGAGCAAAAGGGAATGTCTGAACCGGAATTTGGATCTCTTGCATGACAGAACAACACGCTGCTGCCAGACCAGCCATGAGATATCTCTTGCAGGATTTTTGAGGTGTAGTTTTTGTAATCAGAAAAACATTTTCATGCCTGAGTGATATTACTTTGGTGTATTTGCCCTTCAAGTGTTCTGGAAAGAAAAAAAAGCAGCAGCAAGCCCTCAATGCCTTCAAGCTATGATTGGAATCAGAATTTATAATGTTTAGGGCATGATGCACTTTAAATTAAATGTGAGGCATGATTTATCAGCAAAATATTAAAGTATGTGATGATTATACTTAAGAATCCCATCAGATGAGTTAAATACAGTACTGTATGGCACATAGTTATCCACCTATCTTGAGAGTCAGCAAACTGTTGGATCAATATTTTTCAGACTGTCAGTCATAAAATAAGGAAATACAGTTGTTTAGACAAAACAAGCTAAGAATTCTTCCAATGTACTGGTATGACATGCTGCGAACTGAAGCAGCCTTCATGTTCTGAAGAAAACTAGTCCACAGCCAAATACCAATATGCTGGATGTGCACAACTCTGTGTATGCCACTGCTGATCTGTCTGCAGAACATGCCACAGGCCATTTTGCTTTTACCTCAGGGGAATGGGTAGGGGGCTATAACCCAGAAAGAAAGTGCATTCTTTACTGTAGTGGAGAAACTTTTCTTCTTTCTACTCACTGTTCATTTTTAAATATCCTCTCTTTCTATTAACAAACTGCTGAGGCAACAGATGCCAATAAAACTTCCAACAATGATCTTGCCAGAGAGAGAACTAATTTTTTGGCTAATGAAAAATGATGGAGGGGAAGGATTATTATTATGTTACTATTTTCCCCTTTAGAGTAAGGTTCCGTTGGTAGATAGCGATTGGGAAACATCAAGATTCCAGAGTTTGAAGGATCCTAGTTAGCAATCTAAATGTAGACAGTATTATTAATTATGATTATTAATTATATAAGATATAAAAATGCCATAACTGAGGAGCTGTAGCTGAGTGATTAAGGTGCTCAACTACGATCCTGACAGTAGTATGTTTGAGTCTCACACTGAAAGGTCACCTCCAGTTCCCCCCGCTGCAAAATGGGAAGTCAATCCTTTGGTGTAAGGCAGTCGGACTTCATGGCGGCTGCATCAGGAAACTGATGTCACTGCATCAGCCCGAAGAGCCATTGACTTTGACTCACCACTGTATCAGATCTGTCCAGAATCCTCTCTCTGACAGTGGCCAGATCCAGGGAAATGTGCAAAAAAACACACAGTAGACAGATGTGGGATAATCTGACCTCCACATTGGTCTGATCTTGACAGATAATAGTTAGATATTGGCTTGAAGCACAAGATTTAACATCTGTTCTTAAAGGTTCCCCTTCCCAGGCCTGACTCTTCCCCCACTCTTCCAATGTGCTGACCAGCACTGATGAACTGATGCAGAGGAGTAAGCATACTGCTTTAGGAAAAGGGCTGGCACATCTTAATTTACCCACAGAACAAGGAGGAAGCAAGGAGTCAATTATTACTCTGATCCCTCCATAGGATGAAGCCTCCCCTTGTAGTCAATATATGAGAGTCTGTTTGTTTCAGTGCATCTTTTTCTGCAAATACAAATCAATGAGGTATGTGCAGATGCGTCTGCTTATTGGGCAGACATGGTGCATGTTGCCACAGCCTACTTTCCTCGCTCGTTCTTCTCTTTGGCTTTTTTTTTTTTTTTTTTTTGGTATCTGTTGAGCAGTAGAAATCATGCCCTCAGTCCTGCATCCCATGCAAAAGCAATACTGATTTTGTATAGCACTGTAATTATTATTACCTACCACAATGGGACCCTGACCTGGCTGATGGCTTTAGATGCTACTGCAATATATATGACAACCAACAATAACAATTATTCTCTTATAGATTTCTATTAGTAATTCAGTAACAACTCTTGCAAATGTGTCAAGCTTTTATTGTGCGTATACTTCTTCCTCAGAAAGAAATGGGAGAGTTATAAATTTTGGACCCAGTTCTCCGTGATATTACACCACATATATTGCAGTGTAACCCCATTGAAATGGATGAACTCTGCTGCAAAAAAGGGAAATAACAGAGTGGATAAATCTGGGTCCAATCAGGAGGTGCTACTTCAATGACAATACAATGTTCAGAACAATGTGGAAATGGTTAGTGATGAAAACTTAAGTAGATTTGGTTTGAAATTGGCCTTTGTCAATAGTGACTCAAGTGTGTACCACAGGATGATTGTTCAGCAGCCAGTGTGAAATTATTTAGTGATCATAATCCGGTTCCTAAGTTTACATCACAAAACTTTTAACAGCTAAATGAGTATTCTTGACTATCTCAGCCAATACACTCAGAACTGAATGAATGCAGAGATTAAATTACTTATTCAACTTTATAGTTTAAATCAGTTTTGTTGCTGATACCTATGGGGAAGCTTGCACTTCCCAGCCCATACATTTCTGTAGCCTATGTTCGAACTGAATTGAGAACTTCATTCTCTAGTATTGCCAATATTGCAATGAGAAACATTTTGGTAAGCATAGTCCATTACAGAAAATTCCCTTCTCTGATATCTGACGTGCATTCTATGAGGCTGGGGAGGTGGGGACAGCTTTTAAGTCTAAAAGCTTAAAAGAGGTCAAAAGGAGCAGGCTGGCAGTGGCAAAAGTTGAAAACTTGCTTGAGAACAGAAAGGAAAGAGGTCTCTCTTGAGTCCTCTACACCAGTGCCCTGCAAAAATGAATTTGAGTGGTTATGTTGCCCTGTTTTTAAGACTTTCTCCCCTTCTGTGACATGATTTTTATTGACATCATTGCAATGCAATACACATTTATGTACGGTAGTTGTGTTTTTTTTCTCCCTAATAACAACAAAAACAAAAACAGACAACTGAAGAGTGATGTCCTACAAAGACATTTCAGTTCTGTAATAGCAAAATCTCTAAAAACCTTAAAGAGCGGTTCTTGAAAATGTAATTCCAACGAATGGTATCTTGGGGTTCTATCTTATTGTCCCTCAATGATTCGTCTACCAAATATACCAAGTAAAATATTCCACCCCAGCTCCAAAAAAACCCCCTCAGCCTGGGCTTTATGTCAAACTTGGGTTTCATGCCAGTTTAGGCTCTCATTAATACAATTGCAATTTCATGGTCTTGAAATCATGCTGTCATTGAAACCTGCTCAGCGCCAAGTCCAGTCTTCTGATTGCAATTAGGAATTGCCATAATGGATCATATCCAACACCTTCTAGTCCAGCATTCTGTCTTCAACAGTGCCCAGTGATAGATATGCCAGAAGAAGGTGTAAGAGCCCCACATGAGACAGACATGGGCTAATCTGACCTCCCCACACACATTAGCTCTCATCTTGATCTATAATAGTTAGAATTTGGCTTAAACCCTAAGCATGAGGTTTAATATTTCTTCCAAAAAGTTTATCATTATTTTTGATAACTCTTGTTATTCTTGTTATCCATAAAAATGTCCATCTCCTCTTTGAATCTTGCTAAAACCTTGGCCTCAATCAGTTTCTGTGGTAGGCGGGTCCATAGAAAAAGTACTGCCTTTTATCAATTTTGAATTTGCCCTCTCTTAATTTAATTGGGTGTCTCCTTGTTCTTGTGTTATAAGACAGGGAAAACAGAAGTTTCCAATATACCTTTTCTATACTATTTATTATTTTATGTACTTTAATCATGTCCCCTCTTTTTAAGTCACACAATCTCAGTCTTTTCAATAACTTTTCATATGTGAGTTTTCCCATGCTCTTGATCATTCTTATCATCCTTCTCAATCTGCAATATCTTATCTGAAGTCTCCTTTTCTGAAATTTAGTGTTACAGTGTCCCTTTTTGGTAGTTTGTTTCCCCTCAGCATGTTGAACCTAATTAGACTGTGGTCACTATTATGTAGTGCCTCGGTTACTGTTACCTGTTGCATTAACTCTCGTGAGACATGTATGTGTATACATAATATGAAGCCTTTTCCCCACCTGGCAAAGATAACCAATGTAAGTGCAATCATAGACTCATAGACTTTAAGGTCAGAAGGGACCATTATGATCATCTTGTCTGACCTCCTGCTCAATGCAGGCCATAGAATCTCACTCACCCACTCCCGCAATAAACCTCTAACTTACATCTGAGCTATTGAAGTCCTCAAATCTTGGTTTAATCATTGTGATCACCAGACTGAAGCAACTTTATTAAGCCAGAAATATTTTTTTTCATTATGTAGGAATATATCAAATTATAAAGTTGAACTTGCTAGGAGCAAAACTCAGCTAAAAAAAGACGAAGACTGCAGTTTTAACCAAAGCAATACCAGAGTTCCTCTCCCTGGCAGCATCAGTTTTAATAGCACAGATCAGCTACAACCAGCATTCCTCCGGATACATAAAACCTGCAGACTCATGAATTGCCTGTGACTTAGGGTACGTCTACAGTACGAAATTATATCGAATTTATAAAAGTTGATTTTTCTGAACAGATTGTATACATTGTGTGTGTCCCTGGTAAACGCACTAAGTCAGTGGAGTGTATTCACAGTACCAACCATCGACTCTCAGAGCAGTGCACTGTAGGTAGCTATCACAGAGTTCCCGCAGTCTCAGCTGCCCACTGGAATTCTGAGTTTAGCTCCCAGTGCATGATGGGGCAAAAACATTCTTGCAGGTTTTCCTGGGCGCATCTCATCAGTCACCCCTCCCTCCATGCAAATTATGGCAGGCCATCATTTTACAGCATATCACGGCAAGCGTGGAGCCCGCTCTGCTCACCGCTGCAGCTGTGACCATTGTAAATACCTCTCACATTATCTAGCAGTATTTGCAGAACCTGCAAAACCGGCTGAGGAAGCGATGACAGTGCCATCACTATAGTGACGAGGACATGGACACAGATGTTCTTCGAAGAAAGCCATGTGGTGATTGGCACATCATGGTGACGTTGGGCCAGTTTCATGTTGTGGAACGCCGATTCTGGGCCCAGGAAACAAGCACATACTGGTGGGACTGCATAGTGTTGCAGGTATGGGATGATTCCCAGTGGCTGAGAAACTTTCGCATGCATAGGGCCACTTTCATGGAACTTTGTGACTTGATGTTCCCTGCCCTGAAGCACAAAAACACCAAAATGAGAACAGCCCTCACAGTTGAGAAGCGATTGGCCATAGCCCTGTGGAAGCTTGCAACGCCCAACAGCTACTGGTCAGTTGGGAATCAGTTTGGAGTGGTCAAATCTACTGTGGGGGCTGCTGTACTACAAGTATTCAGCGCAATCATTGACCAGCTGCTATCAAGCGTAGTGACTTTGGGAAATGTGCAGAACATTGTGGAAGGCTTTAATGAACTGGAGTTCCCTAACTGCGGTGGGGCAATAGGCAGAACACATATCCCTATCTTGGCATCAGAACACAGCGGTGCCCAGTATCTGAACGGCAAGGGTTACTTTTCCATGGTGCTGCAAGCACTGGTGGATCACAAGGCACATTTCACCAACATCAATGGTGAGAAAAGTGCATGATGCTCACATCTTCAGGAACTCTGGTCTGTTTGAACAGCTGCAGGAAGGGGCTTACTTCCCAGACCAGAAAATTATTGTTGCAGGGGTTGAAATGCCTATAGTTATCTTCAGGGACCCAGCCTACTCCTTAATGCCATGGCTCATGAAGCCGTAGACAGGCACCCTGGACAGTAGTAAGGAGAAGTTCAACAATAGGCTGAGCAAGTGCAGAATGGTGCATTTGGACATTTGAAAGCTCGCTGGCGCTGTTTCCTGCCTAGGTTAGATCTCAGCAAAACAAATATTCCAATTGTAATTGCTGCTTGTTGAGCGCTCCACAATATCTGTGAGAGTAAGGGGGAAATGTTTATGGTGGAATGGGAGGTTGAGGCAAATCGCCTGGCAGCCAGTTTTGCTCAGCCAGACAACAGGGCGATTAGAAGAGCACAGAAGGGCGCGCTGTGCACCAGAAAAGCTTTGAAAGCCAGTTTCATGATTGGCCATGGTACGGTGTGACAGTTATATTTGTTTCTCCTTGACATTACCTTCCGCCTATATATATTAAAGGAAATAAAGTCACATTGTTTAAAAACTGTTCTTTATTATTTGTTGAACAACACAGTGAGAGAAATCAGAAAGTAGCCCAGGGGATGGGGCGGGTAGTAGGTTAGGAAGGGTTAGAGGTATGGAAGAGGAGGAGGAAAGGACAAGTCCAGAAACTATAATCAAAATTTTGTATATGCCAGCCTTCTGCTGCTTGGACAATCCTCTGGGGTTGAGTGTGTGGGTCCCTGGACCACCCACCTTCCCCTGTGCTCTTTGGCATCTGGGTGAGGAGGCTATGGAACTTGGGGAGGAGGAAGAGTGGTTATACAGTGGCTGCTGCGGCGGTCTGTGGTCTTGCTGCCTTTCCCGCATTAAATCCGCCAGACAGTGGAGCATGTCAGTTTGCTCCCCCATCAGCTTGAGCATCGCATCCTGCCTGTTCTCATTACACTCCTGCCTCCTCTCATCACGCGCATCCCTCCTCTCTTTGCATTCATTGAATGCATTATGGGAACAATTCCTGGCTGCGGGGAGAATGCATTCACTGCTTGCCGCCTGTGCACTGTCCTCCTCCTCCTCCTCCTCCTCTTCATTCTCCAGAAACTCATCCTCCTTGCTCTGTGTGGCTCCCCACTTGCAGGTGACCATGGACAGTAGTGGAGTAGTGGTGGTGTCACCCCACATAATTGCATGCAGCTCATGGTAGAAGCGGCATGTATGGGGCTGTGACCCAGAATGCCTTTTCACCTCCTTGGTAGCTCCCGTTCGGACCATGCTGGGGCTCATCTGCAAATCCAGGACTGCGTGGTGTCCTGTGATGGGGGGCTCTGCATGGTCACCTGTGCTGATGAGCCCTCCACGCTGGCCAAAAAAGAAATGAAATTCAAAAGTTCCCAGGGTTTTACTGCCTACCTGGCTAGTGCATCAGAGTTCAAAGTGTTGTCCAGAGTGGTCACATGGAGCATTCTGGGATAGCTCCCGAAGGGCAATAACGTCAAATTGTGTCCACAGTACCTCTAAGCCGGAACTGCAATGTCGATTTGAGCACTACTCCACTTGCCAAGGTGGAGTACAGAAACCAGATTTAAGAGCCCTTTAAATCGATAAAACTGGTTTGGTCAAGTGGATGGAATCAGTTTTATATTGAATTAACTTGGCTAATTCTGAAATAATCGTGTACTGTAGACCAGGCCATACTGTAAGCCAGGCCACCATAGTACCTTCCACTAGCAATATCATAGCAGGGCCATACTACACACTAGACAGACTTTCTGATCCTATTTAACTTCATCATTTTTATATTACAATCAATGCCACCTAGAGGCCCCATCAGAGGCCAGTTGTGTTTGGTGCTGTATAAACCCATAGTAAAAGAAAGTCCCTCCCCAATGAGTTTATAAATTAAAGCACCAATCTGAAAACATTTACACATGGGTGTAATTTTAGTTGTGAATAAAAGTATGTATGTGCTAAAGTGCTTGCAGGATCAGGTGCTAGTTTAAGAGAAGACCCAAGAAGTAAGTGTAATAAATAAATAGTATAAATGGGAAAAGGAGGATTTGAGTAAAGTGATAGGAAAACATGGTCATATAAATTACCTATCAGCATGATTAGCAGCTTCTGAGATTATTTTCTGATGATATAAATCAATGAGAAGTATTATGGAGATCAGTAATCCGTACTGACATCCTGCATGGTATTTCTTATGCTAAGCCATGGTTTTGATGTCATTTGAGAAGCACAAAAGTCATTTGAGAAGCACAAAACTAGAGCATAAGTCTCCTATTTTTCTATCTGATACCATCATGTGCTACAGGTTGGTCTCAAGGTAAGCTAATGGAGTAGCTTAGCCATGAATATATAGTTACAAGCCAGGATCCCTAAAAGAAACATGGAGATCTAACTTTATGCTCTGGGCTGGGATTTCTACAGCGTTGGTCTAACTCTGCTTCCATTGAAGTCAATGATGAACTACTGTTAACTTAAAGGACAACGGAGTTAGGTCTGTGATGAGATCTTTGAAAAGTGGCTCACTGTTTGTATGTTAAAAAAAAAAAGTTAAGGAAACTTTACAAAAACAGACACTGATTTGTGGGGGACAGGGGAAGGGGGGTTAAGTGCACTAATTTAGCTAAATGTAATTTACAATCAGTTACGTTACACAAGTAACAAAAACGGTCAGTGGCATATAAATTAGGATAATTAGCCTGATGGGCTGCACCTGGGGAAGAGTCAGAGATGGAAGGACTGATTGAAGATGGAGCCCAGCTGGGGAGGAACACGATGGGCTGGTACAAAGTCAGGAAGTTGGCAGCAGAAAGAAGCTATAGGGGAAGTAGACTGCAGTCATTCCCTGGGTGTAGAGAGATGTGTTTGAGGCTTTAGAGTTCAGAGTGCAGCTACTCCCCAGGAGGAGGCAATTTAAGCTGGTACACCCAGAGAGGGAGGACCAGAAGCAGTAGGAAGAAGTCCAGGGCAAGAGCAACAGGGTGTGAGAGAAAGCAGACCATTGTTATTAGGTATAAGGTCCCTGGACTGGAACCTGGAGTAGTGAGTGGGCCTGGCTTCCCCTGCCAGCCACTGGGGAAGTGGCACAGGCAAGGCAGTGGACCACAGACAGCTTAAGATGGTTGTCCGGTGGGACTCTGGTACCCCAGAAAGGGAAGACTATAGTGACCTAGACGGAGGGCCAAGCCACAAAGACACAGCACCCTGAGTCGCAGAAAGTGAAGGATAGAGAGTGTGACAAGGTGTGCAGTATGCGACAGAAAGAGTCATGGAACTGGAGTGGAGCTAATTCCCAGATGTGGCCGGGAGGACTAATGGTGACTAGAGAACTCAGTGACAGGTGGTCGTTTGGATTGGTGTTTGCTTTTTGTGTGCGGTTGATTGAAGAAAAAAATACATCTGTTTATAACCTGTTCAACTTAATATTACCTTTAACTAAACTGTACTGAGGGAGAAATAAAAAGCCAGTAAGTGAAAAAGCTACCATTGCCTAACTGCAGATTTCATAGCAGCTAGGGAATTTTCCTTCCAGAGTACGAACCTTTTGAATTTGAAGCACAAAGAATAATGCTGAGTCTGAGACTGATTTTACATGTATCTTGCTCGGAACAAGGCACCAGTACCATGTGCATTAATGCTATAAAATATTCGGAACAGATGTTTTGTAAAAATTATGCCCCACAAAGCTGACTGTGCATTACACACATATATAATTGCAATTCAATAACCTCATTCTAATAGAAGTTCAATTCAGTGAACAAAAAACCCCCAGCGCCTAACTGACCCAGAGAAGAATCAATTCTTCTTACATATTCAGTGATTAACTTGCTTTATTAACCTACAGAATGGGAGAATGAAGTCAAAGACAAGAAATGTTCAGAACACATGGTTTCCTAGTTTACTGTGAAAATATCGTAAATGTCCAATGGAGTCATATGAATATTAATTGTACTTAACCATAATGCATCTTTCTAATTGTGTTCTAATTACAAAGACTCCTTTCCTATGATTATGATTATTATTCACAAACAGACAAATTAAGCTACAGTTCCAACTCATTTTAGTAACACAGCATGAGAGGAAGTTCAAAATCGGAAGTTTTCTAATCATGTATTTTTTTCATGTTCATGCCACTGTATGCTAAAAATATATTTTTACTAGTCCTTATTAGAGCTGGGCAAAACCTTTTCAGTGAGTAGTAAAATCTCAAAAAAATGCATGTTTTAAGGTAGTGAAACTTTTTCACAAATTTGGGTTCAATTTGGTGAAAAGGCTGAAAACAAAATTTTCTAAATGAAATATGGACTCAAACGAAAAAGGTGAAAAGACGTTATTTTGGATAATTTGGACCATTGGAACATTTGAAATGTTTTGCTTGACCCCAAACAATTTTTTTTCCGTTTTTTTATTTCACTGAAAAAAAACAAAAGGAGGTTTTGATTTGAAGCAAACTGGTTTTATTTTTATTTTTTTGATTGGAGGGAGGGTTCTAAATCAATGATTTGCTCTGCTCTGGTACTTATTAATATTGAGCCTATTGCCATGAGTTCTGAATAGTGAGGAAAGTTTCAGACCCAAACAATGAGAATTATTTTCATTTATTGGAAGAGGAAAGAATGTCTATTGTTAACACTGTAGCCCCTAGGAACCCTAGTAGTGACTCAGGACCCCATTGTGCCAGGCTCTGTACAAACATGGAACAACAAAACGGTCCTGGAAAACATCAACTCTAAGGCCTGTGCACATACAAAAGGGAGAATCCAGCCATATCTTCTGTGTCTACAGAGGGTTCCCATGCCAAACGGAAAACATGATTCTATTGTGTAAAGATGCGGGGGAGTATGTAGGGAGCTGTGAAGAGTATACAGCCTTGCACAGGAGTACACAGAAGATGGAGTAGAAAGGTGCATGATTTGACTAAGGGATCTACCATTGCACAAATCCTTTCTGTTGGGAGCCCAGCAAGTATGCAGCTTTGGCTTTTTTAACTATAAGGGGCTTGAGAGGGAGGATTCCCTTAAATCTCTTCAGTACCTAGCTCAGCTGCTGGGGTCTGGATTTTAGACAAGATGCAGGGAGCAGACAGAATTTCAAAAATCACCCCTGCTGGACTCCATCTTTCGTAGAATTGACCCTTTCATTTTTCAAAGGCCTTAAAGACCATCACATCCAGACTCTTTGTTTTATAGGTCTGTGTACGTCAGGTGCAACTCAGATCTGGAATCACTCTTCTGGAAACTTCTAGACCACTCTCCATCTTACAGGATCAGATTCTGAAATTCTGATTCTGCCCAACCTCAGTGGGAACAGAATCCAGTGCATAAGGATTACAAAGTGAGCAACAAACACACATCTTTCCTCCTTAAACAAAAAGGCTTAGAGACCTTCTATTAACTCCCCAGACGATTCAAAGTCCATAGAGTCTCTGAAAGCAAAACACCACCTCCTTAAAGACTTTGTTTTGGATTGCTGTAAATGCTCCTAAAGGAGCCTCTTTGGTTTTCACCTCCGAGATGTAACAACAAACTCATTGATGGGACACTTTGCCACCCCCTTTTATTAAACATAAGTTTTTAAGTATCTGAATATAATCTGTTTTATCAAAACTGTGTTGAAAAGTGAAAGGTCTAAAAACATGACAACTCAACAATAAGAAAAAATGAAACAGATACCTGTCAGCTGAAAGAAAGATGCAGCTACTTGCAAAATGACTACATTAGGACTGTAGCTGTTTCACTCAGCCAAATATCAAAGACCAGCACCAGAACATTATAGTGGGGAGGAAAAAGTCCCTATAAGACAACAATCCTGAACTTGGCTCATAGGAGCCAAGAAATTGCCCTTGAAGGAACTACCTATATAGAGAGAGAGAGGAAAAGAGAGAGAGATTATTTAGATTATATTTAGATACATAGGAAAATTATATATAGATTTAGATTATAAATCTATTTTGAAAGTTTGTATATTTTGGTTTTTACTTAATATATTATATAAATATTATAATAATTGACCAACTTTATCTACCAATTTCTAAATTAATTATGAAATGTACCAGTATGACCTCGTATTTTTGGCTGCTCCCTGTATGACCCTAACATTGGTAGATTCATTTGTTCTTGACTTTGCACTTTCCTGTTATGTTCTAGACTATACTTATTAACATGCATTAATATGCCTCTGCTTTCAGAAATTCTAGACTATGATTGATGGTAGACTATTGAACATTTTTGAATTACGAATATATCCATTGCCCCAGGACACTGGTTAACAAGTTATTTCAGGAGCTGATTCCAGTGTGGCACAACATGTGAATGAATAAAATATTATGCTCTCGCAATATTGAACCTTGAACATGAATTCATGCACCTTAAATGTATATAGCAGATTAAAAGGTAACCTGGAAGGTTTTCAAACAGACTAATATCTCAAGGAAGATTTCTTCCACTTTCTTGCATGCCAGTCCCTGGAAAAAGTTCATGTGTATTTAGAATTTAGGTTTTGTTTATTTGTGTGATTGTATTTTGTTTTTGTTTTTTCTTCTCTGTTTTGAGTTACTGTTAACATAAAAACTGCTAGATGAACTGCAAAGCCAAAATGAAAACTGAATTGAGTACAAACAGCTGTGCTCAATGACCACACTAACCAATCTGTGAGAGACATTGAGCACAGAAATATTTTTGACTAATCTCTTACACAAGTAATGGATCACTTGATGATTACCTGTTCTGTTCATTCCCTCCTGGGCACCTGGCATTGGCCACTGTCGGAAGACAAGATACTGGGTTAGATGGACTTTGGTCTGACCCAATATGACTGCTCTTATATTCTTATGTTCTTATTATATTTTCTCCTCTGTGAAATTATCTTGGTGCTTCCTGGTTAACTGAACGTATCTTGTCATATGCTACACTGACACCACAGACAAGGTTTTCACTGGATGCAATGAGAAAGATGGAATTTGAGTGTGTTTTAGGTTATCCTCAGTAAATTAAATTAAACACAAGCATAAATCAATTAGTTAAGATTTATTTCTGTGCTGTATGGCCCCAAAGCCTGGTTAATGAGGATATGATGCTCAATAATCTAAGATTAACTCAATTTTTGTCTTTGCTTTGCAGTTCCTCTTTAAGTTCCAGGAGGTCTGGTTAACTGGAAACTGAGTTCTACTGATGAGTATCCCACTGTCTGTGAGACGGAGCAGTATTGCCACTTCCCAGTGTACATGAAACCTGCCTCCAATAAACCTGCTTCCTTGCACAATTAGTACTTCTTGTCCCCACATCATTTCGTGGTCTCCCCATCACACATTCCTGAGCTCCCTCATATCCTGTCTGTACTGCTGAATCCCTATATACACATACCATTCTTCCCCCTCCATTTCTGGCCAACCATCACTCCCTCCAACATCACTCTTGGTTTTGGTTGCTCATCAGTGCAACAGGGGAACTGGAAAGAGGGCTGGAATTTTCATTTCCCCCACTCTGTAGGAAGAGGGAATTGCTGGGAGCCGTGGTGGCTGGGGGATTATGAACACTCAGCCATGGATGGTCACTGTGTATAGCGCAGGGGAATCTGTACTCCTTCTCCCAAAGGACTGGGGAGGCAGAGACACTGGTAGCTGCTACCACTTTGTTGGAGGTATTGTCACTCATCATCCCAGGGAAATGGGGGGCTATCAGGATAGTTTCATTCCCTCTGGAATAGGAAGAGGAGCAGGAAAGGATATTAAGAGGCAGATGTTGTCACTCCTTGCTAGCTATGGCCCAGGCGCTTCTTCCTAATTGATTTTTGCTCTCTCTTAAGTGACTTCTCTAGGTCCCTTCCAACCCTACACATCTACGATTCTCTGTCTAACGTGCAGCATGTTGCAAAAGCCTATATCTTTAACACAGAGGTATACTACAGTTAGCAACTGTCTAATCACACAAACCTGCCTGTGCCCTGCCCCATCCTTGAGGCCCCGACATTGCTCATCCCTTCTCCAAGCCCTGCCCTGCTCCCTGCTCACTCTATCCCCCCTCCCTCCATCATGCTCTCTCTCTCTCTCTCTCTCACTCACTCACACACACACTTTCACTGGGCTGGGGCAGACGGTTGGGGTACGGGCTCTGAGCCAGAGCCAAGGGGTTCAGAGTGTAGTGGGGCTCCAGGCTAAGCCTGGTGTAGGGGGTTGGGGTGCTGGTGGGGGATCAGGGCTGTGGCAGGGGGTGCAGAAGAGGATGAAGGGTATGGGCTCTAGGAGGGAGTTTGGATGTTGGAAGGGGCTCAGAGCTGGGGTGGGGTGCAGAAAAGAGTGAGGGGTGCGGGTTCTAGGAGGGAGTTTGGGTGCAGGGGAGGCTATGGGCTGGGATAGGAGGTTGGGGCATGGGAGGGGTTGATGGGTGTGGGCTCTAGGAGGGAGTTTAGATGCAGGGGGGCCTCGGGGCTGGGGTAGGAGGTTGGGGTGGGGAGTGAGTGAATGGTGAGGGTTTTTGGAGAGAGTTGGGGTACAGGAGGGGGCTCCAGGGTAGGGTTGGGGGGTTGGGGTGTGGGCTCTGGCCAAGAGGCGCTTGCCTAAGGCAGCTTCTATTCAGCAGCACAGTAGGCCTAAGGCAGGCTCACAGGGGACACAGGGACAAGCTGGCTGCTTCCAGGAGCGGCGCAAGGCCAGGGCAGATAGGGAGCCTACCTTAGCTTCTCTGTGCCGCTGCACTTTTAGCTCCTAAAATCTCACCGATTGGCTTCAGTAGCTTCTCCCTGATTCTGGGAGACTCCTGGCAAAACCAGGAAGGTTGCAACCCTAAGGGATGCCCAATTCCAGATTAAAGGTCTGAACATGGCTATTCCTCCTCAATTCTACTGGAAAATAAACATTTTTGTGACTTCACTCCTGATCAGTGGAACTTCTTTTTCTTTGCAATCTCACATTTCATCTGATTCAATAAACAAGATATCAATTAAAAATAAGAACCACTTATGAGAAATGTGATTTTACATCTTTCTGGAACAAATGTGAGGCACAGAAAGTTTGATATGATATACAGACATGCATATATTTTGATTAAGTTCAAAGAAATGCTGAAGGTTGAGGAAATGGCTCATCTGCTGTGGGGACATAGGCTCATTGGTGGATAGAGCAGGGCAAAATGTTATGATGGAAACTTTTTTGCTGACAAATGCAGATTCAGGTTGACCACGTATTTTTTAAAAAAATTGCATTTGCTTAATGTTTTGGTCAAAACAAAACAAAGAGATAACAAAAAATTGTTCTGACATTTCCAAAACAGCTTTTTTGTTTTGAATTGTAGTTCAATTATTTTAAAGTTAAAAATACTCAAACTAAACAAAACATTTCTTTTCAGGTTGAACAAAATATTTAGTTTAGTTCATGCAGCAAACCAAAAAATTAGTTGTTATTTGCACAGTTCTGTTGGTAGGATGTTAAGCCAAGAAAACCTAGCTTATCCACCTTGGTTGCTTGTCCTGAGACAGACCTGGTGGAGAGTAAAGTTTAATTTTCTTTGCATTACTGAACAGGAGCACAGAAAGCCAGGGTGAATGTACAAACACTGTTTGTTCTGGTTGTTTAATCTCACCCAACTACTGATGCTATATTTAGAAACTATTTCTACTCAGTTCTGATATTTTATCCTGGAGTAACAGAATGCAATGATTATTTCTTCTAGTAATATTGAGTGATAGAATGGCAAGTGCCGTGATGCAGACACTCGGCTATGTTTTCTTTGATAATGTTTCTGTTGTGAGTTATAAAACATTGGCCCAACTTGTTTCATGCATTGCTCTGGTATGTTTTGAGTCTAGCAGCATAAGTAAATGTTCCTTTCACAGATGGGATTGATATGTTTTCTCTGTATTAGATTTTAAAATATTGCCAACCCAAGAGCTTAAAAACCATGAGTCATGCCTCAAAATCCATGAGACTGCTTTAACCATCATGATATTTTTTTAAAAAAGGAATAATGTTCAAGGTGATTTTCTACTGTGGTGTCATAGCCTGTAAGGATCAAGTTTTCTGGCTTCCTATGAGTCATGAAAGCAAGAAATTTACTTTTTTTAAAAAAAAAAAAAGTTGAGTATCTTACTAAACACATGAATATAGGAACTAGTGGTCTCAAACGAGATACTTGGCAGTATGAACAAACAGATGTAAACAGACTTTGATTAAATGTAGGCTGGAAATTAGCTTTCTAACCATCCTAGGATTTATTGTTCTAGAACATCCTTCCAATAGGAGTGGGAGCAAACAACCTAACTACTTTTAAGATAGAACTTGATGAGTTTATGAAAGGGCTTATGTGATGGGATTGTCTGCAACAGCTGGGGACTAGACATTATGCCTACGTGCTCCTTTCCAGGGTATCCCATATAATATTGTAACTACTTGTGGGATATATATACCATGAAAATAAATACGTTAACAGGTGACAATTCACAGAGAGATTTTTGCCCCAATGGAGGCAAAGCTTTATGTACAACTTAAACTCTTCAGGTGAAATTCAGGCCTGATTGAAGTTAATGGCAGTTTGTCAGTGGTGCCAGGATTTCATCCTTCGACTTGGCATGAGAGAACTGTGGCTAAATGAACTAGACACAGGATAAGGAATATGGATTGCGCCTGCTGTTTGATCTTGGGCATGTCCGTTAACCTCTGTTAGTCTCTGCTTCCCTACCTGTGAAATGGTGGGGAAACAGAATGATAAAAAAAAAAAAAGAAGAAGAAGAAGAAGAAATCCTTGGTCCTTATGAAAATTTTGCCATTTTAATTAAAATGAATGAGAAATAAAGAGTATGATGCAAGATTTCCAGAAAAAACATGATGGAGAAGTTGGACCGAACAGTGTTCAAGAAAGGCAGATAGACGTGAAGAAAACTAGTTTACTGTATAAAATATTTTAGAAGTACAGTAAATGAAAAGTGAAGGATGTTGTTGTGGGTCTTTCACTTCTAGAGACCTAGTTTCAGTATAGGATTAGCTCTCAAGTGGAACAAAAGTATTTAATGGTCTCTCCATCTAGTCTTTGTTGGTATCATTTATCTACATTACAAAATCATGCTACTCTGACATAATTAAGCACAAGTGGAAGCCTCTGCTCAGCAGAGGCACATGGCTGAAGTACAGAAGCCATAAAATTGTGGTTCAGTTCATATGAAAAAAAAAATGATACTGGGAAACTTGCACAGTAGCTTCCCACATTATCCCAGGCTCTAGTTCATTCTGTGAGCTCCCTTAAAATCAGCGACTAAAGTGATTTTTTACCAAATTAACCAAAAACAAAGCAAATGAAAAGATGTTTTATAAATGCTATTGAAAATGTCTTCCTGTATAAATCATTTTGTATAAACCCTGGGTAATATTCTACTTTGTAGAAAGTGGTTTTTTCTGCTGTGTCTACACAAAAAAATTCATATTTATATAAAATATTTAATTGCTAAGGAAAACAAAATATCCATGCCAAATGGTTGATACAGCTGGAAATTAATGAATCAACTCTCTTTGACATGTATATCTTACAGAAAAAATGTCTTCAAAAATATGGAATCAAATCTTGGCCCCACTGAACTCAGTGGGAGTTTTGCCATTGACTTCAATGAAGACAGGATCTCACCCAGGGATTACAGCTAGTTTTCCATTGGGCAAGCATTATTTTAATTGTGTTTCTCATCTGAAACCTCCTTTGCAGGCTTCTTGTTAACTTCAAGGAGCTTTTGAGGAGCTCCAAAGATATGCTACCTTGACATTCTACTTTGCTCCACAAAATTACTACAGTTCAGACTACATTATCCAAATGCCATTGAGTGAGAGGAGTAGTAGATAAAATTTGGATAATCAAAATTTCAGATAATTGAGGGAAGGTAACCCTTGCTATTAGGTTAATAATGGTTTAACTGTATTTTTAATTTAAATAGTATTGTAAGAGTGTAGACGGCAGCACTATTCAATAGGAAAGTTATTTCCAAACAAGAGCAGTGGTTAATATTACTTGGCGCATTTTCCCATTATTTGTCAAAAAAGATTTTTTTATATATGGTCAACATACAAGTGGTCAAATACTGTTCTTTTAATAACTTAGATTCTGTGCTCAAAAACACATCAAAATGACTACTTGTTTAATATTCAATTTCCATAATTTCTGATAATGCAAATGGAGGAATCCACCTTCAGAATTTGGAACCCCATAATATAACATTGGTAAAAGCAAATATAATTACCGTTAAAACAAAATGACCGTATAAAGAACTAATGGACTAATTGTAGGAATAAAACAATCAGGGTTCTACATCCAATTTGCCAGTGAAAATGGGAATAAAATCACTTTATCAGTAAATGATATTGCATTCCAGGAGTTAGGGTGCTAGCCTTGGGAGAGTTCAATTTTCTGATCTACTAGACTTCCTGTGTGATGTTGGACAAGTCACTGAATCTCCATGCCACAGTTTCCCATCTGTGGGATGTGGATAACAATACTTCATTTATTTTAAATACACTAAATATTATGATGTTCTCATATACTTTGGTGACAGGTGCCAAATATGTACCTAGCTTGTAATGTATGACATCCTGAACAATAAGGACCTCTGTAAAGAAGAAGCTTCAGAATTCCAAGATCTTTTGTAAAAGATAAACTGTAGTTCAAACAGGAAATGAGTCAAGAAAAGTCCTGTGGCCTGTGTTATACAGGAGGTCAGACTACATGATCACAATGTCCCTTCTGGCCTTTTCTGTGGATCTATGAAGAAGCAGACTGGTAGGAAACGTGTCCAGAAACAATGGGGTTTCCCTGTCTGGAATATGGTGAAGAACAGTCAGTGGGAAATATGCACAAGGAAATTGTTTCATGAATAAACTGCCTAGGGTAACCCAATAAGCAAACTGTATTTGATGTTTGCATAGTCATCATTGAAGAAACTCATTTCACTTCTCTCCCTCCCTCCTGTACTCACTCTTTTTTTTTTTTTTTTGAACGAGTGATTCTTTAGCTCTTTTGCAGTGAAATTTATCTTCTGATTTATGATAATAAAAACCAAAACTTTTGATGGATTATTCAAAACCCTGAAATAACTCATTGCAATATTTTTTTTTCTTTTTCCCACTCAATAATCTATCATAACTGACTGTAATTGTAATTCAGAAGCTGAATTTGAGTCATTAGCTTCCATTGTACAATCAGTGAACACTTTTGATTCCATTAAGGTGCATTTGAATATTTAACAATGAATACTGGTAGACAAACACAGAAAGAACCTTTTAATAATATGGGCTGAATGACAGTATTATCACCTCAAACAATAAATCTCCAAGGACTGGCCTTAAAAATTCAGTGGAGAGAGGTAATTATTCATTGCCAAACAATTTCATTTTCTACAGGGTCTCTAAAACTTTATGTGTAGTTTAAACTCTACTATTATATTCTCCTGATTGTGTTAATATCATTATTGACGCTGTACTCTTGAATTCATTCCAAACACAAAAGCATTCTAGCAAAGATTTAACCATCTTGAGAGATTGTTTGGACGCTTCCATTTCACTAACTCCAGCCTAACTGAGTATATGATCCTATCTTAGTGAATCAATTTTCACCTTTCACTCAAAAAGGCCGACGTGGGGACTAAAACAGGAAGTCAGAGCTGTGTGAATGATGAAAAGGTGCTTTGGTTTTGTGTTTCTCTGTGACAGACAGCGTCTATGTATGTGTGTGGGTGGATGGGCAGGTGAAGTGAGAGAGAGAGCTTGAACAGGAATGTCCTGCTCAGCTATTAACTCTTTTCTGAGGTGGGAGTGATTCCAGAAGCTAAACCATTTATACCCAGAAAGAGTGGGTCTCCAAGCAGAGGACTGCCACAGGTATAATTGCCACAGTGACTCTCTAAGCCAAGATAATTACCCCCAGTAAACTTCTTTGTTGCCACTACTAAAGAAATATTTATGTGGAAATTATCCTTTCATATGTCCCATTCTATATCAATTCTAGACACTTGACTACATTTGAGACTCAATAGATTACACTAGAGGAAAAAAAGGTTGATGATATCATAATGATTCTGTCCTGTAAACAAGATAATGGCTGAATCAGGCTAGTATTATTGTTTCATTTCAGTATAAGCACACTTATTGGTTCTGAGTGCCAGAAATTTTATAAAGCCAGACATATTTGCTAGGCTTCATACTAGCTTTCTGCCTGTGATGCAGTTGCTGCTTGTCTTCATCTAGATATAGTAATTCTAAATAGAGAAAAATAATCAACGTACGGATTTCCTACATTCTAGCACTACATTCCTACATTTCCTACATTCTAGCACTGACACTAGAGCATGTGCTTTGGGACATACGGCAAGTGTGGTGCTTCTTATTAAAGCAACACTATTAGCTTCATTCCAAATATAATATCTAGAAAAATATCTACACATTTGTAGAAGTGACAAAGAGTCCTGTGGCACCTGAAAGACTAACTAGTTACTTAGTCTTTCAGGTGCCACAGGACTCTTTGTCACTTCTGCAATTCCAGACTAACACGGCTACCCCTCTGATTCTACACATTTGTACTGGCTTTAGATTATTGTTTATTTATTGAACAATGCTGCTGTCCTGACACAGTTACTTATTTGCATTCATCCATCCAGGCTACCAATTGCTAGCTAATACATTCTTAATCTGATTCTTAAAATTTGTCATGGCCCTGTGATGGTGGTCTACAGGCCCCACACTGACCTAGGGCAAGGAGTAGAGCAACGCTGGGCTAGGGCAGCCTTGCCCCACAATAGCTGCAGCTTATGCTCCTGGTGGAGTAATAGTTTAAAATGACAGTGGTAGCTCAGGAAAGAGGAACTAGAAGAAGTTATAGGTATATCAGAATACAAGGCAGATGCTGTGAGCTGTTGTAGAAGTGGGCAGTGCTTTGCTATGGCTGCTTTCACTCTCCTCTTTAGGGAGCTGAAAGCCCCAAAAGAGATGGCTTTGAACAGGATACTAACAGACCAAGTGGAATCTTCTAGGCTAGTGACCATGCCAAAGAAGGGGAGTTCTAGTCTGGCAGGAAATGATTCAGGGAAAAAATGTTACTTGGGGTGGATCAATAATTGGTGTGGACACTTTGACAAAGTTTATGGCCCTGAATTGGGACTTGGAGGAGTGGATGGGCTCAGGTTCCACTTTTACGCCCTCTGTAGTGGCAGAACCCAATTGGGGAGCAATAAGAGCATTCAGAGAGATTGAAGCCTACCACCCACAACTTGTCTGGGGCCCCCTCTGACATGACTGGGCTGGAAGAAACTGTAAGACCACTGCCTAACCACTAAGCCATCTGGTCTTCCTACAGTCCCATTACAGGCTCAGGGAAACTAAGATTAAATTCTCTTGTATTCTTGTAGATTGGAAGATTGTATGTTTCACTTTTGTTGGAGTGTCTCTGCCTTTACTGAAGAAAGGTCTGTGCAAACAAAGCAAGGCTTGCATTATGTTCTGAAGGAAATAACATGAGTTAATCTGGATTTATGTTCAGAGGATTCAACAGGCTGAAATCCCTTCAACAAGAACACACTGTTCCCAACTCCAATTAGCTTTTCTCAGTGCATTAGAAGTTCCATGATATCTTCTAATAGTCTCCCAGTGTTTGTAGAGAGGGAGAAGTAGGTCATTTCTCCATTCAAGCCAGATCATTGATGGATTTCCAGAGAAGTGGGACCATGAACTGAATACTAAATGGGGAGTCAATGGAGTGAGGAGGGTACTGGTGTGAAGCACTCTTACCTATCTGTCTGTCCTATATCTATCTAGCTAGGGTTTTATACACTGCCACCCACCAAAGTGTTTGACTCACTGACATGTTCCATCAATAGCAATAGTGAAGTCCCTAGTGGATTTCAAAGTGTATTTGGCACTTATATATTTAAGGGGTAAAATCTCTGCTTGAGGTAGGGGTTTGGATTTATAAAATCTAATTTCCTTTCTGTATGGTGGAGGTTTTATTAGGTGGATGGGACATCAGTGTTGGGAGTGTCAGAGAGCATTCCAGTCTGTTAGGAGTAGTTATGGTTTTATGCCAAGTAGAGGTGGCCAGCTGTGTTCTTGGCAGCTGCTGCTGATTGTGTGCCGAGGCCTAGTAGCCCTGATTTTTAAAAGGTGCGTAGGCTTAGCTCCATTCACTGCTGCAACCTCTAAACTCTAGGCAGCCTGCTGCCCAGAGGAATTTTCATCCCCAAGTTAGGTGTCCAGGTTCCCCATGCAATGAATGGGGAGTTTCCTTCCTAAGGAAGGGATTTTCAGAAACCAGCCAGCTGAGCAGTGCAGAGGTAGGGATAGGAGAGGGGTTTAGGTGCCTAAGTGGCTGACCTGGTTGACAGGCCAGAGATAGGATACTGAGTGGAGGGAGGCACCTCTGTTGCAAATCCTCTCTTGGAGCTAGGCACTTATGCCAGATCAGCCGCTTAGGTACCTCATGACTCAGTGGATGAAAACATCTCTCTGTCTCTTCATCGTGCTAGACACCCATGTCACACTCACTTTACATTTTCTTCTGGCCCCAGGTGTATTTTGCATGACATTTCTGTGGCCTTTCCACCAATCAATGGCCCGAATCTGGCCCTCTGGCTGTCGGGGGGTGGCAGATAACAGGAATGCTCAGAGCATGCCAATGGGATCAGACCCTGCTGGCACTGGTATTGCCCCACTTAGTTTGAGAATCCTGCTTCCGGGCCTCCAGGGCTTTGGCTCGAGCTAGGATTTTGACCAGCTTGTTAGCTGTGGAGTGGCATCAGCACTTAAACAACTTCCAAATGCCAGCCAGCAGAAACCAAGGCGTTAGGCGGCAGCTGAACTGTGGCTTTGAAAATGTCAGTGGGATGTAAAAGTAGGTATTGAAAGAGACTTGAAGAGTCACTTTAAGTATCTGGGCCAGTATAATTTCCCCACCATTCACCTCCCTGACAACTGATGTGTGGATGCCTTCTAAAGAAGGAGTGATCATTTATCCTGATAGATCTTCAGGATGATTCCCTTTGCCCTCCTCTAGCATTACCTCCCTCACACTTGAGTTGGGGTCAGCTGTCATTCAGCCTCATGCTTCTGTTTGTTTGTTTTCCAGGCGGTGGAGAATATGGATAATAGTCTTGTCTGGTTCTTAGGAGAACAACATGCACATCTGTGCATCAACATATGGCAGGTTTTTGAGGCTGTAGCATCTTCTGGAGATTTAGCACAGATATTGAACTAGAAAGCGGGAAGAGACAAATCCCTTTGAAACAGCTCTTATTATCAAGAGCAGTGGCCCTTCTGAGATCCGCCAGCGAAGAATGAGTGTAGCCAGGTGAAAGTAATTCTAACTATTCCTGATATGTTCTGAAGATGAGCTAAAAATACCTCATGATAGACTGTGTTAAAAGCAGCGTAGACAGTTCAACATGGATATTTTTGCACTGTCCATGGCTTAGGAGAATCTATCAGTGAGATGAGTGTGTCACGTATGTGTCATAACTAGATACAAATGCTGACTACAGGGACAGGATATTGGTATAAGTTAGATGGGATGCATTTGTTACTCCTCCCCAGGCAGGATAAACTGAAGATGGATAGTAACATGTTTGAGCCTCAGCTCCTATTAGCAGAGTGCTATTTTGACCCTCACATTAAAAAAAGATGATTTATTCATAATATGATTTTTGTTTGTATATTTTCAGTTTTAAAGGCAAACTAAGGGGTATGTTTGCATCTCAGATTTTTTGCCCAAATATTTTACTCTCTCTTTTAATGTTAACATTTTTTATTAAAGATGATGTGAAAAGGGCTTCTGACAAAGATTTTTTTTAAAAAAGTCCCCAAATCCAAGTTATCTATTTACAATACAGCAGCAAGGGTTTACTAATTTAGCAAGGATGCTGACAGCTATTTGGCTCTTTTTGGAGGACCTTAATATATCTTATCTTATGCAAATCACATACCAAATAAACTGCAAGAATACAACAGTTCCACTTTTGCACAAAGATGAACAAAATTTATTGCCTTGGCATGTCACTGACACTGTCATATCCTGAGAGAAGTGCTTGTTTTGGTCCTGTATTTTAACTCTCTGAAAACAATTGATGGGCTAAAGATGCATCAAAGACAGTGAAATGGTACCTTTTAACAACTTTTAAAACTGTTTTGAAATATCAAATTAAAGAAATAAAATTGTAATACCCATTTCACATAAAAGGTTTTTTTTCCCCAATAGTAGATATTAAAATGCTTACAAAGAAGTTAACAAGTGAATGTATTTTAAGCCATTTGAGCTAGGCCAAAAGTTACTTCCAGCAAACATGGGGCCAGATTATCAACTGATGCAAATCAGTTTAGCTCCATTTACTTTAGTGGGTTCACACCAATTTACATAAACTAAGAATCTGATCCATAATCTGCTTCAGTCTAAAATGTGGAGTCCCTTTAAGTGTAGAAGTGGGGAAAAGTAATTGCATATTTCTACACAGTTCTTAACTAGATAGCAATTTCAGAGCAAGCTAACGAAGCTGTTGTTGACTTGAATTGGACACTTTTCACACACTTCATTATATAGTATCATCCTCATAGCTGGAAAGGCAATGGCATTAAGAAAAAAATTACAGCTAACATGCTCATAGCTACCTGATCAATGCAATCAGCTGCTAAACAAGGCTGCTGCTGATAGAATTTAAAAGCAACTATAACCTGTTCATGAGCAGGGCCCAAAGGTGTGGGAAAAACTAATTTTGAAATATTTTAAAGGATACAAGTGGACATTGTCATTTTTACTTTGTCTGATGGTAATATCACAACTTAAGAGCTATAGAAATTCTAGAAGTACAAAGCATGATTTGAAAGGTATTTATACCTTCAAAAGGCAAACACAGCTACTGTCATAAGCCTACAGCTGGGCTGACAGTCTGGGTTGGATGGTGTAACAGAAATAAATGTGCAACTCACAGCACTGGCTAATAAATCACCGGTAAAAATGAAAGACCTAGTGTTGTATTGCTATGTTCCTGTGAAATAATGCTGACACCTTGTTCATCTTAGGGTCACAACTTTCTGGGCCTAGTAAACCGTGCATGTGGAGTACGACATCTGCTGGAAAATGCATCTCTCTCTCTACTTTTTCATGTGCAGCTGTGTTCCATTTCTGACGTGGAATTTTGGGGGTGCAAAGGCAGGGGAAACAGGATTAGACTATTTAAATTCATGGAGGTTAAGTCCATTAATAGATATTAGACAGGATGGGTAAGGAATAGTGTCCATAGCCTCTGTTTGTCAGAGGGTGGAGATGGATGGCAGCAGAGTGATCACTTGATCATTACCTGTTAGGTTCACTCACTCCAGGGAACCTGGCATTGGCCACTGTCAGTAGACAAGATACTGGGTTGGATGGACCTTTGGTCTGACCCAATATGGCCATTCTTATGTTCTTATGTAAAGGAAGGAATCAGATCCCAGCGGACTACAATGACCTTGACTCTGCTGTCCTGTTTTTTTGCTTGTGATGGCTACCAGTTTATCTTACTCTGTAAACTAAGTCATTTATAGTGTTATGTTGTGTTCATTTGGATGCTAAGAAGTAAAAAACTAAAAGACATTGTGTGACATCCTTTGGGATAAATTCAGACATGGTGTAATGGGTACACATCCAATGAAGCTACATTCCTGTTTGTGTATGGGGGTGGGTGGCTATGTACTATTCTCATACATAAAAATATGGAAATCACTGTGTCGTGATAATGAGGTTGGGATTTTCCAAACCAATTAGAAGATGCACCACTCCCATTAATTTCAGTGAGAGCTGTGGTACAAAATCCTTAGTCAACTTTGAAGATCAAAACCTACATCTGCATCTCTGACAACTAAATGCAATTATTCTTTTTGCATATTACAGCTCTAACATAAAAGTGGGTTTAGGTGACGTATAGACAGAAAGCATAGCACTTATGAGGAATTTTTACCTAATCTCTGCTGTGGAGAAGAGTAATTTAGGTCTATAAGCCTTGAAATATTTTGCACAGTTTTTAAACCATAGATTAAATAACATGACATAAGTCCCAGGCACCTGTTGGATGTCTGCAGTTTTTTCATATTATTAACAAAGTTGCTGCTGTTTGCCTTTGATTATATTTGTCGTGTCTTATATTTATTGTTTGATGGCCACAGCAACAGCAAACAATAATCCCATTAACTCTCAAATGCACTGTCCCTGGTTTTTTTTTCTCCCTTTAGGCTTTTTAGGCAGCATGTACTGGTCTTTATTTTGTACGGTTTTATGGATTTTTTTCATTTTCTTAATGTGATATTTTGGGATAGGAATGGGGTTTTACAGTTTACTTTGAAGATTTTGTATTCTAGGAAGGTCAAACATCTGGGAGTGAGTTCCAGATTCATGGGCTAGTCACTGAGACAGCACTGTGTCTTGCACACATTTTGTGAAACAGATCAAGGAAAACAAGTGTTGGGAATTGGGGGAGCCCAAGCTGTTACACATAGCTGCATGTCAAGCGGCAATTTGGTCTATTCCATGAACTGCTAATTAGCAAACAATTAAAACAACAACACACAGAGTGGTGACAGTAATTTCACAGTTATGGGAATTACCCATGATCTAGGAAGATTGAATGAGAAGTTTTCTGTTAACTGTTTTACTCTCTGTGGAGAAAGTGTTCTTATTATCACAGTTTTCCAATAAATTGTCCAAGATCTTCCACTGACTGGTTTTTACTTATATAGAACTCTAAAAGCATACATTAGATTAGATCCCAAAGAGCTTGCAGTGCAAACTGGAAATAATGAGATTTGCTGTTCAGAAAAATGGTAAGGAAACCTTATCTGAGAGATAAAAGTTTGCTCGTGAAAGAAGGGGAACATAAGCAGGTATCTGAAAGAGGAAAATGTAGCTATTTTTCCCATACAAAGTGGGAATACGTTCCATATATATAGTACAGTATGAAAGAAAGTGTGGAGCTGAAATCTGCTATGAAATGAAGTGCACCCCTTTAAATGCAGAGACTTTATAGGGGTACATCAACTTCCACACAAACAATGGTGATCCCTACAATGACTTTTACACCTATGCTTGAGTCAAGCCCATGTGTGGCACTAATCTGCTCCAGAACAATAGGTTACTTAGTTTTGCTCCTGGTACTGGGTATATTTATATATCTAACATCTGAACCTGAGCAATGCTTACCAGTTGCCACTCTTGGAAGATGTAGTTTGGCAGGGAAGTCCAATACATAGAGGAGAATGAGGACTCACAACTCCCCTGAGCCACCAAGATAAGAGGTCTGAATCATAATCTGAATTTTTTTGTCTTGAGGCATTTGCTTTTTCAATAAAATAGTATTTTTCACAGAAAGCACAAACTTTACAATTATTTTATCAAAAATCCAATTTTCTATTTTAAAAAAAATCCCAGCTATTTATTTTTATCAATTAAACATTTTAGAAATTATTAAAGCCAGTCAATATTTTTCATGTATACCACTTCTATTAAGATGCAGTTCCTCTCTGAAAAGTGGCTAAGTAAAATAAGTACCTTCTTATTCAACTTATCTGTTCCCCATGCATTAAGTCATAAGTGATTTTAGTGTTTTCTTTTAATTTCTCTTAGCTGCATTGGCTCTGCAGTGCTTTTTAGATTAAAACACACAACTCGTTTTATTCCCTTTATGTGTAAAACCAATATGATAAAAATCTGTATTAACCCAATCAAAAATCATGTATTTGATATGGAACATATCTATCTGTATATATTAAGCAGTAGCTTCACTTTCTGGGACACCATTATCATTTTTCAGAACCTGTCTAGATTAAAAAAATGGCTTATTTTGAGAATATTTTAAACATAGCCTTACTGAGTATTTACTCCGATAGGATATCATGTAATTTGATCAACTGAGTAATATTTAATTTTAAAGAAAAATCACCTCAAGTACTTAAGCTTATCAGCTATATAAAAGTCATAAACAGAGTCTACGTAAGAGATTTCATTAAGCAAACAATCCTCCTGGAACAGGCACTAGAAAAGATACTGCAAGAATACTTTCCTTGTTTGCTCACATACAATTTTAGGGACCGATTCAGCAAGCTAGTTAAGAATCTGCCTAGTTAAGCACATGAGGTAAGTAGTCCCCTTCAAGTCATTGAGACTATTCATGTGCTTAAATTTAGACATATGCTTAAGTATCTGAATTGGGGACTAAGTAGGGTAACCAATATGAGACATGATGGCTGCTGCCCTGATTTATACTTAACATTAACAAGTGCTTAAGTCCTGTTGACTTCCAATGATGATAAACCCTTGCTATCAAGGTACTTGCACAGTCCCTGCTACCATAGTATCAGAGTGCCTCATAATCTGTAATGTATTTATCCTCACAGTAATCTCTGAGGTAAGTAAATACTATTATCCCTATTGTGACAAAGCTCCAAGTCTGTACTTGTGGGTCCTGCGCTTCCTGGCAGATTTAGGGGCCTCAGAAACTCATCTAGGCCCCAGAGTGACCTCCCTTTCTCAGTATAATTGGCAAAAGTCATCACCTAGTGAGTTACCTTCATCACAGGCCAGTCTGGAAGATGGAAAAGGGGGGAGCCCGGGCCCGCCCTCTACTCCGGACTCCAGCCCAGGGACCCTAATAGTATCAGCTAAGATGGATGACCTTTTAAACACAAAACACAATACAATTCCCTGGGCTACTTCCCCACAGCAGTCCCCGCTTCTTCAAACTCCACTTCACCCTTACCTCAGGGCCTCCTTCCTTCAGTATGATATGTTGTCCACCACTCAGTCTCACCAACAGCATAACTTCCTTCCACAGCTCCTAACACCCACACCCACCTGACTAACTGGGAGGTTTTTATCTGGTTTCAGCCAGTCCCTGATTGGCTTCAGGTGTCCCAATTAAGCTAGCTGTTTCTACTCCTTTCTAGAAGGTTCTTAATTGGCCCCAGGTGTCTTGATTAGCCTGGAGTAGCCTTTGTTTGGCTATCTAGGGAACAGGGACCTGCACATCCCAAGACTAATATACCTGCCTTCCAGCACTCTCCTATATCCTTCTGGTCTGACTCCGTCACACTATTCAATAGAGGGGGAACTGAGGCAAAGATGTAGCATGCACAACTTTATGTATGTGGCACAGCAGAGACTTGTTCCAATGTCTCAAATCCTAGGTTAGTGCCCTAACCACAAGACCATCCTTTCTTCATTACATAGCGACAAAAGAATTACCATACTGAATCAGACTCAGCATCCATGTAGTCCAGTGATTCCCACACTGGGGTTTGTGAACCCCTGGGGGTTCGTAAAATGTTACAAGAGGTTCTTGGGAAAAAATTCCCTAATGGAGGACAGAGCTGTCCCTGGGGATGCCAGGCAGTATAGGGTCAGCAGCCTGGAGCCTCTGGACTTCCAAGAGCTAAGCAGATCAAAGCAATATGTATATCACACTGAGGAGATTTAAACTTCAAGATTTCTTATAAGAACTGGAGAGGGAAATTGATATTTTTTGCTGCTTTTAATAATAAATAAGTAGTTAGTATTTTTTAAAAAAATTATTATGAAGAACAAGTTTAAGATTCATTGTAATGTACGTTGTCTGCCTGGACTGCTCAAGACCAGAACGCTTGTGTAGGAGGAACTCTGAGTTGGCTTCTTAAACCCCTTCCTGCTCTTTCACATCTGATACTCCTTGATGAAACCTATGAGCCTCATCTTATAACAGGCTTACTCAGAGTGATCTAAGCTACAAACATGAGATCTTAGAAGAGTGTTGCCATTTTCATAATGTAATAAAAATAATTCAATGATAAATAATAAATAATTATAAATAGTGTGCAATGAGCATGTCATAAAAACAAATTTTATATTTCCAAGATCACTCCTTTACTCAAGTAAAGGAGAAAATCCCTGAAGGGGGTTAGCGAGACTTGACATTTTAGTGAAAGGGGTTCGCAGGTTGTTAAAGTTTGGGAACCACTGATCTAGTCCATAATCCCATCTCATTCAGTGGCCAGAACCAGAAGCTTCTGAGGAAGTTGCAAAAAATGTCTCTGTTGGCAGAAGTGGGGTAATATGATTCTCAAGTTCATAGCAGTTAGAGATTGAGTTAAACTTGAAGCTTGAACTTCTAAAACTTTTTCTGGCATTCACCGCTACACCCAACGTGCATATTGTCAAGCACATTCACAAGTGTTTTATTGAGAAAACAAACCCCTCCCCTCACTACCAACCCAAGACACTCCACTGCACATATATCCCCCTCGAGGAGAGGATAAGAGAACAAATAACACAACACACCTGTAGACATATTGCGTACGATACTTAGATACAATGGTGATGAGAGCAGTGTAAAAATCTATATAAAATAGAATAGAGATGGGTTTAAGCACAATCTCAAGTAAAGCATGTGTTTAAATGCTTTGCTGTACTGGAGGCCTAACACTACACAGTAATATAAATACACAAATGGGTACTGAAGAGTACAATGGGTGGGGAGGAAGGTGATACTCCAAGAAAGGAAAAAATATAAGCAATTTCAAAAATTAATAGACTCCCACCTCACACTGGGTGTAATGTCATGAACCATCTTTTTCTTGCTAGTATTAATAGCAATTAGATAACACAGTTTAGCACACCTACTTCCTATAGGGGAATTTAAGTGACAGAGCAAAATAAAGGGGAGAATCAGGTTCTGTTGGTGCAAATCAGGATGGCGCCAAAGATTTCAGTGCTACAGGAATAATCTTGGGGAAGTTCTCTGGCCTGTGTTATACAGTAAGTCAGACTAGGTGATCACAATGGTCCTTTCTGGTCCTGGAATCTATGGATTCTAGGAATAAAATCAATAATACACAAGTATGTGCTTACAGGCTTTTACTGTACAAGGACAGGATTGTTCCCGCACCTAAATGTTTTGCTGAATCAGGGGTCAGATTAACACAGTCTATGGCGGGGTTATAGTGAATTCACAGTATTGGGTAATATTAGGTATACTGTTGCCCTGTGGACAAAAAATTGTGACATTTCTTGAAAATATTCAGTTTCATCCCCAAAAGGTCTAAATCTGAACCTGAGATTTGATTCAGCTTTAGTACTTACCCTCTCACCTAATGCAAAGGCAGATTTCAGCTGCCTGCAGATCTATCCTTCTATCTGTCTATGCAAACAAAAGACTTAGAAGTGGAGGTTTATCCCTTTCAGTTTATCTGAGTAAAAAACCTCTGTTTGCCCCAACATGCATACATGCTGTTTCATTAACACAGTATGTGAATATTTCTTCATAAATTGCAAGGCACTTGAGCTACTAATTTTCAACTACAAAAGTATTGGGAAAGATAAACCACAGGGCTAAAGGGTCATCTAATTCCTATGCAATGGTGGTAGAACACCTTGTCTAAAACATAGGTTGGTAGATTTTGAACTGAACTATCACACTTGTTTCAACTTGCAAGATTTGGTTTGAACAAGGAAAAACAAAGGTTAAAAAAAAAAACACATGCTGATGAAGAGCCTAGAAGTGTGATATGAATTAGTAGACAGGGAACAGTGGTATATTTTCTAAAGATCAAATCAACAAGGTATTGACTAGGTTGTTCATTTTGTTGCTGTTTTCTTTATTTATTACAAGTTTCCTATAATCTCTTCACCAACCACTCACATATGTCCTTTAAGTTATAAATGAAGATCCATCCATATGAGAGCAGGCTACAATATAATAAGTACTACAATATAATACAATTTCTAGTATTGTGAATGCTGGTAGGTAATCAGGCTGCAGACAGTAATTAGCTCCAAAGAACCTGAGATAGTAAAATGAGCTGGAAACTAAAATGCAGAATATTCTACACTAGTGTAAAAGTTAGTGTAGGACTTTTAATAGCCATCCAGTTGTCAGAAAAGAAAAGAGGAAATGAATATATTGATTTTTGCTGAGAGGTCTATAAAGTTTTGCAATTCCAGTTTATATTTCTAAACATAAAATTACCACTTGGGGAGACTGACTCTGACAAGGCTATTAAAAATAATAAATACCGAGACAAGGAAATATACCCTAAAGGGTTTCACCATACAACACAACAGCAGATGTCTCACTTGACCGTCTTCCTTTCATCAGTAAGATACTTTCATCTTAAAAATTGAAAGCATAATCCAGCTATTTTATATATAACAAGGAAATAAGCAAACACTACAAATGTCCAAAATCCTAAAACTGAAAATATGCCGAGTCTTGTTGTATGCAGCCCTGACATATGGAGGTGTTACCTGTATGTAACATTTCAAAAGTTACATCTGAAAATGAAATGTGTTTATTTATATGAGGGTCCTTCATGTTTGGAATCCTTCTTGTGTGCAATCTTTTCAGTGCCAGCAGGAATGGCAAAAAAGCCAGACTGATGGTTATCTTAAACTGTCATGTATTTTTCAAACTTGAAAGGCCATGGTTTGATTTTCATGAGGAACTCTGACTATACAACTCTAACAAAAAGAGTGGAGCTGCGTGATGTGTGGTGATATAATGCGATGTTCAGATATTCTAGTGGTATATAACTTTTATCCAATTGCAGGAAAGAAGTTCCGAACCATGTAGTGCTCTCTTGCTTTGGACAAATGAGGAAGCCATGTTTGCAGCACTGAGAGGCAGAGAACATATTCTGACTAAAATATCCTATCTAGCAGTAACTGAGAGGAAAATGAATTCAAATAACCAGTTTTGGGCTATCAATCAACCATTTAACTAAAGCTTTCATGAGGGACTGTAAATAAGTGTTCCAATAAAGTCTGGATACGTTACATTTTTTGGGCTCTGTTTATCCAGAAAGTTTGTAGTTGGATCAGGAAAAATAAAACAAGCAAATTTCTACTATGATTTGTTCTTTATAAGCCTTTGTTTATTAGTTATGGTTTCATTAATCTCTAGGTGTGAGTAGTTTTCTTTTTCACTTGACACTTACTACATTATTGTATGGGAGGGGGGCACAAAAGAGGGGAAGGTTGACATTTTTCTCATAGTTATAAGAGAACAGGATAATAATCTCGAGGTTTGGTTTGTCCTTTATTTTCTTTGGATGGTTTCTTATGGTCTCCTGGTACCAAAAATGTATCTGTTTCAACTTTTAAATAAACAAAGAAGTAGTCGTTTGCTTGCCTCCAGTACTGTTTAATAGGCTAGTGATTGCTGAGAATTTGGAACAGTAGCTTTACTGGCATCCTCAAGCTCTTTCAATTGTGCAGTCACCTTCTCCAGTTTACCCTCAAGCAACTCTCTCATTCACTCATCAGCTGATTTCTTCCATAGCACAAATTTTATCTTCCAGTTCATTACCCCAACTCTGACATTCTGTTCTGTGAAAAAAAGTTTGTTGCCAGTGAGATCCTCATATTCATTTCCAAAATATCAAGCATATTTTAATGCTTGCTTGAGAAAGGGCTGCTATGCCAGGAAAACATGCTGCAGATGAATTATTATACACAATATTAAGGCTGTTCCAGAGGTTCTGTGTTCTCCTGTGTGAAGCTTTGTTTCATTCCTGAAATCAAAGTGTCCACAGAGTCATTAAAAACACAATGCTGGCACCTGCTGAAAAATTAAGTTCTCTTCTATTTATATGAAAACAGAATTTAATAAATTCTTACTGCTGTCCAGATTTTTGTGAAATACCCTAGTGAATGATTATTTAAAGAAGAGAAACTAACTGATTCTGATTAAGAGACTATAATAATTTAGCACTTAATTAGCATTCTTTTTCTTTTCAAAATATATTCCTTAATATTTTTATTGAAAAATGAATGAAGACAAAAATGATGCCATAAGCATCATTTCAATTACTACAAATATTATTATTATTACTGACGTCACGACAAAGGAACACAAACATACAATACTAAGCATAGTACCTAGCTCTCATAAAGCACTTTTCACCCATAGATTTCAAAGCACTGGAAGCACTGGCGATGCTTATTAAACAAAACCTTTTCATAGAAAAAAAAATAACACTGACAAGCAAAGATAACATGCATATTTAAATTTATTTACATATAAAATGATGATGCTTAAGAACATATCCTTGTCTCTACCTCCAATTTCTTGGCGTAATCATGACATTTGGATACCTGTCTGGATACAAAATTAGTGGAAGTCTAATTAAGCTAATAATTACCGCATCCTCTTACATAGCATTTTTCTCTGTATAGATCAAGTACGCTTTCCAGTGGCAATTTAGCCACTTTCCAATGGCATTTAGCCACCTAAAGCATGTTAGTAAGAATGGGAGAAGCAGTTTGTAAAGCAAACCTGAACCTCAGCCCAAACCTTGAAATGAACTGATTAATAAATGTATGATGGGAATTTCAACCAAAACTGAAAAACTGCTCATGGCCTGGAGTAAAAAACAAAGAAATGGAGTAAGAGGCCTTCAGACTTGCTGTGAGATGGAGAGAATGAATTAGGGGATTAGATTACTGAAAGACAAACTTGGAGACAGGAGAGTGGATTGGTTGGTCTGGGGAAAGGAAGGAAAGGATATGGAATATGATGAAGTGGGACAGAGAACAATGAAATCAAGCAGTCCAATGAATTCTTGAGTTCTGTAGTAGGAGGACCCAAGCCAAACCTTCTGAAGCATCTCCAATTGCATCTACTGCAGAAGGATTTATTGGAACTGCACACAGAGGGCAGTGAGGTGAGCTACTTTATCTTAGCAACTTTTATATACTTGCATCTAGCCATATCTTACTTTGAAGAGATAAAATAATAATAAAAACCAGTGCTTGCAATAATTATTGCCTGTCCATATAATTTGCTATAGGCCAAAATGTTGCTGGTCCTAGCACTAGTACACAGAGGAGAGAAGACACAAAAAGCTCCCACCAAATGCCACAGTCACCATGCACAAAGTCCTCCATTCTCTTGTGGGCACAATCCACCAGAATGACAGAGAAAACCACCCACACTCCAAATGGGCTCACATGACTGCTGAGGGGAGGTATTTCACAATGATGGTGCATTGAGAACACTCCCCCTGAGTGCTGAGCTCTAGAGTTACAATACCTACTGGTCCCTCTGGAGAGGACAGAACCACATTGTTCCCAATGGACAGTCACTATATGTACCAGTCTGGCTCCGTCTGTTCTCACATCATGTGTCTGTGTACTACTGCCATCTATTGGAGACAAGGTTGGACCTAGCAAATTCCATGTGATCATACTGACCTCTAGTGTCTATAAACTATTGTCCTCTACTGGCTACAGCCCGCAGATCATGTAAGCCCTATGACCTTAGTCACTATTAAAATGTTGATACTCATGATTGATAGCAACTATCTCTACTGTGTTATTGGTGGTGTTTTCCTATACTTGGTATAGGAGGGTAACCTGAATTGCTTGGGAGTGGCAAACACAGAGATTGCCATTAAAATGTTGACACTTATGCAAGCAATTAATGTTACGCTTGTCTGCACGAGACACCTCCTCTGTATCAAGTATGAAGCAATCCTCCTAAATACCAACCTTCTGATGGAACAATCACTGCGCCTTTGCAGAAATATGAGTATCTTACAGGTTACTACATCACTATTCATATAGAGATGTGTGAGTGAAACATTTATACACTGTAGTTGTAATGTTCTAAGTAAAAAAAAAATCTGTATGGTGCATAAGGGAATGATTAGGACAGTGCGCTAAGTCTCTACCCTTATGAAGACATATGTTATGTAAAAGGCACACTGCTGGTCCAATGCCAAATAAATAAAATAAATAAATAAATTGCCCTATAATATAAATTGCCCTAAAAGTACATAAAATAAATTGCCTCTACTCATTAGATTTCCATGCTTCAAATCTCTCTGAAATTATTATTAGTTCCTGACATTCTCCATCATTATGTAATGAGACCACTTCACTTATAATGAAAATGTGATGAAAAACAGCACAAGAAACCAATTCAATCTTTTTTTTTTCCTTGAGTTTAACGCAGATTCAAGGTAAACGTGGATTTAGTTCTTCCACTTTTCATATCATTAGTGTAATGTTTTAATAGTTTCATAACTTCTTATAGCTTATCATACTAAAGAAGAAAAAATGCATTAGTGAATGCATTTATACCATTCCACTTCCAAGAAGTCCTGCAATATAGATAACGCAAAAAACAGTATCTTTTTAAAGCACGTTAGTACTGGACCTTTCTCTAATGGCATCTTGAAAGTCTACTGCAGGGGGAAAATCATGTTGGTGGGGTGTTTTGTTTTGTTTTGTGAACTCTGTTTCCTCTGGTAAATATATTGGTGAAGGAAAAAACAGAAAAGGTCAAAGTTCAGGTAAGAATGCCACAATTTGGAGATTTAGACTCATATTTGAATCTTTGTTTTACAAAATCAGGCTAAATCTAAGCAGGTCTCCTAAGAGGTTGAATATTCCCAGGTTCTGACTTGTCTGGGAAGACAATTTCCTATTCTACTTTGGTCCTGATGCTTTTGTTCCTATCTGGAAGTGGGAGACCCAAAGAAATACAATATTTTGTTTAAATTGCCACAACTATATGAAACTCAAAATAAAAGTTTGGGTTTGATTTGGTTCATAAAAACTAGGGCTGGTCCTTATCTGAACTAAATCTGTTCACTCATCCCCAGTGTTTATATTTGTACTTTATTGTGTATATGAATGTAAACATATATATTCACATACAAGATCAGAAAGTCTTTATGTGCATGGACAGAAGAGAAGTTAATCTATAATGTTAAGATATATTAGGTCTGAACATTGGTAAAATGCGTAGAAATTCCCTTTAAAGATTTATTTTCTGATATTTTACTCCTTGTAATGTATTGTGTTTCAGTTCCCCATCCCCCAGAGAAGGATGCTAATACCCCGCTGTATCACAATTGAGAGGATACATATATTAATCAATGTGTAGAATGTACTCAGATACGGAAGGGTAAGTCCCAAGAAGAAGCTATCTATAACATAAGCAGTCTGGAAGGATCTCTAACAATATCCTCATGTTTTGAGGAATTCAGACACGTATTAGATCACCCAGCTGGGTGGTCAGTCAGGCCTATCACGTATCACACATTTTATATGGCAATCATTCATCTGCCTCCAATATTGCACTCTGTGCAATCTCCCCCACCAAGGAAACTGGGCTGCAGGAACATAAAATGTGTTGTCTGCATTTCCTTCTACAGGACACCACTGGCTGCAGCAGCTGTTTCATCTTTGTCACCCTTTCCAGGTTCAGCTTCCACAGTTGCGTGCAGCATAGCAGGTAGCAGTGAGGAGGAAATCATCAAAGGACAGCAGGGGACAGTGATCTTTCCCAGAAAGCTAAGAACCCCAAAAGCTAGTGTGGAGAAAACAAATTGTCCAGAAAGGCTGTGTGATTTGCCCAGCTCTACACAGAGGAGTGTAAAATAGGAGACAAAAATTCAAATCTTAACTCCGCCAAAGACTTTCTCTGTGACCTAAGACAAGTCACTTAATTTCTCTGTGCTTCAGGTCCCCATCTGTAAAATGGGGAGAATAATAATTCCCTTTTCCCAATACTTTCTCTCTTGTGTATTTATACTATAAGCTCTTCATAGTAAGGACCATTTGTATTGTGTGTGTGTATAGTGCCTAGCACAATGAATTCTGATCTTGACTGAGATTTCTTGGTAAAGCAAATAGAAAATAGTATCAGGCTCTACCCAAGAATCCTGCTGAACTGCCCCTTGGTTTAGTTGACTGAATAACAAAGTTTTAAAAGAATTCAAAACAGGAGTTTTTTTCCTATGTGAACATGTCAGTTTAGTATACTCTAAAACAGGGAAATGATTAGAAAAAAATATGGCTTATGTTGCGGTATAAGTCACCGCTTGATCATTTCCACCTTGTGGGGAAAAAAATCAGATTATGTATATTATATCAGTATTACACTCAGAGCTTTGTTTACATTCACATTAATGGTTGGGAAGAGATGCCTATAACATTATTTTTATGCATCCTTTGCATAAATTATATTGTGTAATGCTTTCTACTAAAAATTAACATATAAATACTTTAACAGAGACTCTCCGCTGTATATATAGTATAATGTCTCATCAAGATTTTAATTCAAGAATCAAAAGCAACTATTGCTGCTATTAAGCTCAACAGCAGAAAATCCTTGATGGCTTTCTCCAGAGTTTATAAAGCAAATGATAGTCTTTAGTATATAAATGTTTCCATATGGGGGAACCTAATGGAATAAAAGATACAGTAACGGGTTTCAAAACAAAGACAAACACATCCCTCCATAGGGGTGGAGTGTTAATGATATTCATCTGTATAGATATTGTGAAATAAACTTATGCCAGTCTATTTTAGCACACCCTGTGTTAAGATGTAGATCCATGCTGTAACCATTCTTCTCTGAAGATAAGTGTATAGGCTTGGATATTATAATACTATGGCCTTAGACAGGTAGGCAGCATGGACTAACGGATGGAGTCAGAAGACATGAGTTCTGTTCCAAGCACTGCCCATTGACTCACTTCTCTGTGGTTCTAATTCTCCTCCAAGACTTTTTTGACAGTTCCAACGTAAATTCTCCAGTGCAGGGAACGTCTTTTACTATGTGATTGTACAGCACCTAGCACAATGGGATGACAATCTCCATTGGGCATTAAGGTGTTACTTTAATACTACTAAATACGTAGAAAAAAACCTGTTAAACACTATGGGCATGAACTGGCCCATTCAGTCTGTGACTAAGCCTATTACAAGTAAATGGACTCCCACAACTGTGCTTCCTAATAAATTGTGTCATTCAAATATAAACCCAAATTTCCCTGTACAGAGCAAGTGTTTTCTTGATGCTTTACCACTCCACATTATTGGCAGCAGAAAAAGTGAATCATGAAGCTAAGATGACAGGCTGCTTTATACAAGATCCAAGAACATGACATCATTTCAAGATCTCTCCTCTGCTGTGTCCCCCCATTTATCATGCCTTTTAACTTTTGTCCAGATAAACATATTGGCCAGGTGATCTAAACTGCAGCACATCCCTGGATCTGTATAGCAGGGACACAGAGATCAACAGTCAGACAATTACTGTGTAGCTAGCTAGCTATCTGAGGCATTATTGGTCCTGAAATGGTTTAGCAGCTTGACAACTGGGATTCAATCTGTTTTATTTCACTTGCTCTCCTTATTTATCTTTTAATGTGCAGTCATCACCAAACCCTGAAGATGAATAATTGTCATTAAGTGAAAATTATATGCTCATGTATTTAATTCTGTAACCATATTAATACTGTATATTTTCCAATTAGTAATACCCAATAATTTCAATACAGGATTTAAGCACTCTTATGCAGTCTCATATTATTAATGCCTCACTGCTTTTAAAATGTAGATTTAAATAGGTTTATTAGTATATAGACTTCTTATAAAATTATATAAACTAAATTCATCAGAATAAATGATCAAAGTACTGCACACTTTATGATGCAGAATCCTTCCTTGTTTGTTTTCTCAGTTATGTTTGCATACTCATAGTTCACAAATTTTGTAAGTCACCCTTGGTGCCCCCAGATATTTGGATTGTTTGTTTATATAGCAGCATACCAGAATCTGGCCTGTAACCTGGTGGCAGCCAGGATCCAAAAGCCATTGAAGGTGAAATCCCAGACAACTGCTCCCTTCTAGTTCCTTTGTTCTGGTCTTTTCTTTATTCACTTACAAATGCTTCAAAACAAAATAACCCAAAAGAGTCTGTACTGTAACCCCACAGACCTCCCACAGACCAGGAACCTCCTGGCAGAAGGCACAGGAATGGAGAGTTTTACAGGGATCCCCTGGCCAGATATAGAAGGTAATTCACTAAAGTGGCATGTGAGGTCTCTACCAAGAGCCAGTAGCCCACTGGTCATCATAATCACTGTGAAATGTATGTATGGATAATATTTAAGCAGTTGTATCAGTCCTGAAAATTGTTTCCTGTTGGTTACCTGCCTTAATAATGTATCTTAGACAGGTTCCTTTCAAGCAGACACTTATCTCTGTCTGGTAATGTGTGTATGTATGTCTCATAGCAGATAACTATCAGCATACTAAGCCAAATGCTAATCAAGAGACTGAAATCTCCAAGAGGAAATGTATAGGAAGAAATAAACAACAGGAGGAGATGGTGTTTATGAGTAAAGTCAGTGGATTTGGAGGGTATATCTGTGGATGTAGAGTACACTCTGGATCCTTCATGGAGGAGCCAAGCTAACAGGGTGTCTGTCTTATGAACAGAGGGCCATAGCCAAGCCTGGTTGTAAAATGCTGTTTGGACTTTGGATGAGCATTGCTCTATATGATGTGGCAGTATTTAGTTAAGTAAGCCTCGGTTCTAGAAGGTGCATTATGATTTTATTTTACCTATAATCATTTATTTCCACTACTCCTACTTGCTATCAGTTGAATATCTGTATTTTGTTAAATAAACTTTTATTTATTTTCACTATAAACATACCAAAGTGCTGTGTGTTAAGTGGGACAATGATCTGGGGTGGAAGTGGTAAATTGGTGTGCATTGCTTCTTTGGAAGCAGAGAATCTCTGACTACTGCAAGCGTCCAGTGGAACAACAGCTGGAAACTCCAGGGAGAGAAGCTTGGAGGGTTCAGGGGTTGGAGTATGCCTAGCGCTAACCTGTAGAGAAAGGGCACGGCCTTGCGTAGTCCTAAAGGGAAGTGCACGTTACCTTGGCAAGTGAAGGCAGGGAGCTGACCTTTGGCAGGCACAGACTAGGCTTCCTTATGTTAAGTACCAATTAAGTGCTGAAGAGAAGATATTATCTTACTTGATTTGGGCCTTTTCTTTCTTAAAGTTTTCATTGCCAGTAACATCTTGTCTAAATGGCACAGCAATATGCACTACAGAGGTGTGATTTCTCAAGCATACAAATGTGTTGTGCATTAATTGGTTCATATAGGATGGTACCCACCAGAGTTTCCATAGTGTGCTTTAATACAGCACTATGTTAAAGTGCACTAGAGAATCTTTAGCACACAACTGCATAGTCTACATGGACAAATTAATGGTAAAAACCCTAGTGTGCGCTGGAGTCACACCTCTGTAGTACGTAGTGCCACACCATATGGACAAGCTCTTAATGTTTGCTGAACCCAGACTTTTCTGGTTCAGCAAAGATATATAGTCCTTGTATAACTGATAATGAAAACAAATCTACCTGCTAGAATATTTAAGCTGTTTCCAGTATGTTCGCATATATACATATACAGAAAGAGACAAATGTTGAACAAGGGCATCTTAATTTAAAATATACACTAAAGTCCTCCAAAAATATCCTTGAATTCTTACTACATTCATTTTTGTTTAACGTTATTAGTGTGTCATTAGCAATGAGTAATGTGGTAGGCAGGCAGAGCTCTGGAAAGAGATCTTTATTATATATGCTGGAAGCCAAAATAACAAGCAGAAACTCTACAGTTTCATGTGCAAGAAGCCTGTGCCCAGCTCATATTCCCAAATCCATGAGATCAGAGAAAACTAAGTCCCTTGTGATACCTGATTCTCTTTCTCCAGTTTACTCATCGTACTATATATAGTACTTAGGAGTTTCCAGCCAAGCAGATATCTAAGCATTCCCATCCAAAAATGTCATCATAATTGTCATAAAATGGACAGTGCTCCTTCAGAAGATGTTCTCATATATAAAATATGGTATATTCAATTTGAACCTTAGAAGTACTTGAAATCAGCCCTTGGTTACAGTATGGCATTTGTCCACATCAAATAAAAATGGACCCTTTGGTCCATAAATCTTCTGTGATACAGCACATAGAAAACATATAACATTGTTCATAAGTTTGTAGGACCAGTAAAATTAATGATGTACACGAGTTCCAGTTTACACAGCTCCTAAAAATCTGTCAACATTTTATGAAATAATTTTGCTCTGTAGCAATATCAGCACATTTTATCAATCTGCTGTTTGTAGCCTATCTAAAAGCTGGATGCTGGCCTGTTGGGGCATGTCACTCAGGAGCGAAACTTTGCACCTGACTAGCTGAGCCTATTCCCATGTCATCATGAGATGGTAGACAGTTGCCTAATAATTTATTACCTTCAGTAATTATTCCAATTAGTGGCTGTCATTATTATTTAAGATTTTACTTCACACCATTATATCTGTTTTACAGAAGGAAAAATCACTTGATATAAGAATCTCTAGTTTTATCAAAAGTGAGAATTAGTTTCATTCAGTTATGGAAATGGCAAAAAAAATTACAAACAGAACTATATTCTGGATCACTTTTTTTGTCTCCTGGTTTCTGAGTCTTTAATGTGCACTCAAGTTCATGTTTTCAGACTTTTCTAGAAACTAGAAACATATTTTTGATTTAAAAAAAAACCCTGAGAATTTCCTGTCATCACTTGACTCCAGGAGCTAGGGCTTTAAGGCAAACATCAAATATCATGAGACTCATAAAAACTGTGAGAGTTGGCAACACTTAGAACTCCAGGAACAATGACGTTGCCTTAGGCAAATCATTATATGAATTAAGGCATAGGCAAGTAAATTAGCTATAAGGAGAAAGATATGACAAGAAGAAAAATAAATCCAGGATTTCATCAGTTGGATACTGTAAGAGAAGGCAAGTGAGGAGTGAAATATAAAAGCAACACTGCAGGCCTTAGGAACAAGGAGACTGGAGATACCGTCAACCATAATGGAAAACAAAGATAATGAGGAGGGCTTGGAAGAAAAAGATCAATAGCTCAGGCAACATTTAAAGTGTGATCAAAGAGACAGGAGGAGAGCAAGGGCAGGGCAGGGGCATGAAAGCCAGGAGAAGATAGGACACTGAATAAAGAATAATTTACAATGTTAAGAGCAGCAGAAAGTTCAGGGAGGATGAGGTATAGCCTTTAAATTTCTCCAGGAAGGGGTCATTGGAGACTCTTGTGTGAATGGTTTCAGTGGAGTGTGGGGATTGGGTTGGGAGTACACTGGAAATAATCTAGTAACGAGTTGGCAGTGTGCAAGGTGATATACTGTTGTAGACAAGCCATTAAATGAGTGTGATGCTACATGGGAAAAGGGGAAGGAGCCAGTTCAAATGGGAGATGTTTAGGAATAAGGGTAGCATCAAGGGATGTTAGTAGATGAGGAAATGGAGTGAAGAGCACATATAGAGGGATCTGAAGTCCTTAATTTCTATAGCTATAATACCCCATCCCACAGCACCCTTCTATTCATTTGACCTACACCTTTAATGTCTGTTAGCATACTGCAGGCATACTGCCTACATTCTGTCAATATAATAGGCAAAGCTCTGTGTTTGTTCTATGAATTTGTCTCATGGCAATATAGAGTGCATTGTAGCTTTTGTGGATCTAAGACATCAACTTATTTTTCTGTATGGTTAATATACATTGTCCTGGTTCCCACCCCCTCCACCCCCATTCTTTTTGTTCTCTGTTTTTGTTTCCTTGGACAGAGGAACACTTCTGAACAACATAAGAGCCTATAACAGATTCTTCCTGACAACTGCATTAGTACTAAATGGCCTGAGATCAGGATGCCTAATGGAACTGACAAACTCATCACTAGTCTTTATGGCAAAGAGGTCAGCAAATGATTTTGCAACACTCAGTACAAACCCATACAAATAACCTTCCTTTGGCAGGAAAAAAATAATGTCATAGCATCCTTAAGAACAAATCCTCTGTTCTTTATTGCACAAAGCATTTACAGTTGGCATGCTTTTATGAATTAGCTATCAATGCTGTCTACTTGTATTTACAAGGCTGCCAATGAGAAAATAAGGGCAAGGAAAGCATCATTCCCACCCGAGGTTGATAGCAAAAGATCACTGACAAGTGAAGTATCTTTCCTTACTTTAAAAAGGCCTTATCTTAGACCATGCATACATACACTAAAAACAGCCTTTTTTCCAGCTCAGTGAGAGTTTGTCTAATAAAAAGGTTGGGAGAAGAAAACCAAACAGAAAATGTTATTACCCACTTTCCCTGCCTGCCTCGTAAATTAAGCATGTTATCAGGTACAAGCCACAAACAGGAAGAAAGGGTCCTATGCTTACTGACAGCTGTATGTGAGGTGCAGCGCGTCCCTTTTAACAATTAAAGTACACATATGGCCCTGTCATCACTGTATCTAAGCGCCTGACAATCTTTAATGCATTTATTCTCACAACACCCTTGTGACGTAAGGAAGAACTATTATATCCCAGTTACGGGTGGGAAAATAGGCAGAGAGCTACTAAGGGCCTAAAGATTCAGAGAAGCACTTAGTGGGATTTTCAAAAGCAGCTTGGTGCCTAATTCAAATTTGATTTCAGATCTATGGGCTTGTCTACACAGAAAATTAGTGCCCAGTAAGCCAGGGTGCGACTCTACTTCACATGACTTTGCCTGAATTTAGACATATTCCCATTTCAATCAGAAGTACATCAAACACATTCATGAACTTCTAGTACACATTACCAGCGTCCATGTGGCCAGTGACTGTGCTGTAGAGTGGTTTGCCAGGCACTAGTTCTCCAGATTGACAAGCCCTACCAGGCACTAGTTCTCCAGATTGACAAGCCCTACTTGTCCTGCCCATACAAACACAGTGGCAAGTGTCCTAACCATTAAACTACCCCTCTTGACTTCAGTGAGAGTAGAGGTGTGGCCAACACCTCCCAAGAGATGTTCAGCACCATAAAGGATCTTGGCTTATCTTATTTATTAGCTGCTCAACCCTTAAATTATCTGCTTTTTTTCCTGTTCTCAGCTCTTTTCAGAAAAATGGAGAAACTTGCACACACCGAGCATTTTGTCACTCCCGGGGGGAAGCAAGTAGAAGTTTCCCAGTGAGCAGAGTGCTTCATCGGATCATCAGGCTCCAACAGTACCCAGCTCTCTCAAAAATCGAGCAGCAACCCCAAGCTGTTCAAACACTCAGGGGAGGAACGGAGGTCCAGAGGCATGGCCAACAACGCACACTGCAAATGACCATTTCATCTCCCTTTTTCAAGTTCACAGCAAAAACTAACCAAACTAAACTCTAGTATGCTTCAGCTGGAAACCTGCCTTCAAAGACATGACAAAAACCTAACTAGTACAGCTCATAGGGAGAAAGTTTAAAAGCCTAAAATCACTCTGTGGTTCAACAGCAGCACAGAGGTGATACTTAACTAAATAAATAACACAAATTTCTAGAGGCCCCCTTTCATTTTTTTTTCATTGCTTCATTAAAACTTGTTCTTTGGTAACAAAGAAAAATCCTCAACAACAATAGCAAAACACTTCCTTCTTCAGTATTTCAGCAAAAGGATGTGTGCTTTAGTTCACCTGGCCAATAAAATAAATAAATAAATAAATGAGAGAGAAAGAGAGAGAGATATGCTTCAAGTGGCTGTCCTGCATTTTTCTGGTACAGGGCACATTAAGTATTCCTTAGGTGACTATAGACTTTCCGACTCCTTTGACAATGTTAATAGACCAGTACGATGACTGGAAGACACAATAAAGGGCTATTCTAGAAGTCTCTAATGACTATAATGAGCAGCCATAATCATCTTACTCACAGTACAATGCCATTTTAAATATGTTTTGTACTTCTTAAAGTTCAAAATAAATTTGTAAATGTGACATTTTGCTGCTCATGTTCCTAACCGCAGTCATAGTAAATTAATCGTATATCTGCAAAAGGACAGACCAGCTAATGTCCAAGCACTGACTGCTTGACACTGCTGTCATCTTTCTGTCATTAATGTTTTTATTCAGCATAACCAAGTTTGGTGAACAGACATTAGTGGTCTTTGAAGAAATGGATGAAAGAAATGCTTTATTACAAAAAGGGCTCCTACCAGGCAGTATGTGTTTACAGAAGTGAAAAATTCCGCTTCATCTGCACGGAGGAAAATCCATACCAAAATCATCACATTGTGGCACTCAGAGATGTCACTGCAACATCAGCTGACAAATATCACCATCTTTCTGTAGCTATTATATCTATTGAACACTCATGGTAGGAAAATGAGGATGTATAGTTTTTGTGGGAACAGGTGCTAACGTGACCACGTTCCAGGGGTGAAAGGAACTTAAAGGACTTACCAGTACACAGGGCAGCCAGGCTCCTGAGCAATGTGATGGAAGGCCTCTGGGCCCCATGAAGGGGCATGGTATCAGGTGGAAGGGACAGGGCTGGGGCCACACTTCCCCTCCCAGCCCTTCAGCACTGCCCGTGACTCTGGTAGCTGCTGCTGGGAGCCCCACGCCCTTCTAAATTGCCGGGCCCGTGGGCAGCTGCCCCAGTCAGCAGTCCGGCCGATATGATGCTAAAGTGCTGCTGCAGCAGGGCTTTAACGAAAGATGTGTACCAGCTCGTACCGGCAGCCATTTTCTTACCAGTACGCCGTACAGGCCCATATCAGCCCACTTTCACCTCTTCCATGTACACACACACGCAGACACACAACCATGTCCAATACTCTTTTATCATTAGAGATCCAACACTACATCATGCTCTGTAGCAGCTCAGGGACTCTCTGATTCTATGTGCCCAGGTTACTGTTGTTTGGTGACCTTAAAAAGACACATGGTTACGTTTAACTGTCATAAATAGACAAAGGTTTTGATGGTTAATTATGAATAGTCACCAGCAGTATTAATGACTGGATGAGAACAATGTCATAACAATCACCACAGTTTTCTGAATAAACCATGAAATGCACATAAACCTGATCTGAACTGAGTGATTCCCCAGAGGAAACTTGAATCTATTGGATGGGTGATGTATATGGCTGAAAGGGTACAAAGCATGTATGCTAGATAAAGTGAAAAAGCTAGATATTTACAACACCATGAGCGATGACTATCCAAAAACCAGAGACAGCTGAAGGCTAAAATGTAACACTTATTTAGGTGTGATCAGCTGTCACTCAAAATTCTGACTGCAGAGACTGCTACAAAGGAGGAAATTAGAAAAACACAAATGAGAGAGAATGAGAGCATGCATTAACAGTGGTGTGGACTCAAGCTAAATTTATTGTAATCAGAGGGGGTGCTGGTAGCAACCCCTTTATTTAAATAGCCTAAAAATCTCCATTATGAACAGTTTCTTGCAACCTTTTTTTTTTGAGAAGCTGTAAGATCTCCTATAGCTGCAGCTGGCCATTGAAATTTGGAAGAGGAAAAGTGCGACACAGATGCTCATTTTGGTTCATTACTCTGTGTCAACAACTCTCGTCCAGACTGACATACTCATTACACCTCACACACTGGTGTCATAATATTTATTTAAAAGGTGACATGCAATATATCAATTGAAATCTAATAACACACAGGTCATTAATGTCACTGTGAAATGCCTGTAACAACTCAGTAGGTGAAATTATGGATACTCTCTGATATTATGTCCTGGAGACAAACAGACAAAGGTGACAAAACAGATTTTTTCTATATAAAGTGGAAAGAAAATAGGATAGAAGATTCCCTGTCCAGGAAAGAGGGCTCTGTCCTCTTGCCTTCAGGTCAGCCAGTTGCTAACCCTCCTGAAGCTTTGTAACGGGTGAGGTCTGACCCTTAGCATCCCCATATTCACATCCTACACACTATTGTAATCATCTTTGTACAAAACATGCCTCGTGTGGTATTATTTGAAAATGGTAACTCGCTGTTCTCTAATATTAATCCATGAAATAATTACATGATGTGTATTAAGAGTTATGGAATTTTAAATAGTGTGTTTTAACCAGGCAAGTCAGAGAGAGCTGGTAACCAGCTCTGCCCTAAACAAAGGAATGTATACATGCTCCTCTGACCAGCCTAGTCAGCAGGCAGATACAATGAAAGTCTGTTTTAAATTTCAGGTAAACAAAGCTATGAGCCAAACAAGTTGGGGCGGAAATAGCATGGTGTTGACACCCAATAGGAGATGGAAGCTTGGTCTAGGTTTTTACTTTCCAAAGAATGCATTGCAAAGGTTTACTGGTTTACAAAGATGGGGTAGGGATGGAAGTTCAAGTAATAAGTATTGAATCAACTGATTGTATACAACATTAATGTATCATAAGAGTGTACAGAATGAGGTATTTTCTGAAAGCTAATGACCCATGGTCAGTTAATATCACTGTGAGATTTTTGTATTAATACCTTACAAAGAAATATGAATACTGAATTGTATTATGCTTTAAAGTCTGTGTCCAAACAGGAAGAGTGTGCCTCATTCAGTGCACAGGATGGGAATGAAGCAGCTGTTCCTTTTTTTCCCCTAGTCCTTTTAAAAAATCATTATGCAACTCCTGCCTTATTCACTACATAGCATCCAAACTGAAGATTGAATTATTGATTCCTTCACGGTCTTTTTCTAAGGACATGCACTATCTAACCACATCAAAAATATTAACGAATGTATCCCCCTCAGATCCCTTCTGAGAAAAATATAATATTATCATCTCCATCTTACAGATGGGGAAAATGAGACAAACAAAACACGCCTGAGGCCACATAGGGAATCGGTGACAGAGGCAAGATCTCAACTTAGGACTTCCTGAGTTCTATCACTGCTCAGTCCTCCAGGCCACACTCCTTTATTGCCAAAGGTGCTGAGCTCCTGTCAACTTCACATTCCTTAATGCATTACTGAAAGGCACTCAGATGCTACACTTTAAAAAACAGAATTCTGTAAATGGGGCCTCAGATCCAAGTTCTACAAAGGGACAGGTGCTCAACTCCAAAATTTAGGTCTCAAAACCATCACCCAGCTGCCAGCTAACCTCTGTAGATGTCCAAGTTTCCACTGTAAAGTCCGGTAAATTTCTTCTGCTCAGCATGCACTCAGCCGCCTAAGTCCTGATGCTTTGTTGCTGAAGTACAAGCAGGATCTTCAAACGAGGCATTCCCCAACTTTTACCCCTAGGGGTAGTACTGCAATTCTGCTCTTAGCCTGATGTAGAGCAGGGACCTGAACCCTGATCATCCCTCTCTCAAGAAAGGGCCCAGCCACTGGGCTATGGGATCTTCTTGCTTAGGGTTTTCCACTTGACGGTTCAAACCTCTGCTTCACTTCAAGCAGAGAAGCAATTTGAACCCAGATCTCTCATATGGTGCATGAGTGCTCTAACCATGGGACTAAAGTATGTGAAGGAGAGGAACCACCTTCTCCTCAATTTTTTGCAAGAAAGAGCTTAGGTGCTTAACTTTCACTTGAAAATCCTGAGTGGAGATAGGTATTTCTTTCCAAGTGCGTGCAAACACGCAAGGAGACAGAATTTAGGTCACACAGGCAACTTAATCTCTAGCATTTCTCAATGTTTAAGCATTTGACTTTGCAACTTAAATAATGCTCTCTTAAGTTAGGAGAAAGATATTTGGTATGCAATGATATACAGAACAGTGATATTTATATATTGAGATTTTTAAAAATAAATCTGTGGGCCGTACCTAAGGCTGAAATATTATTGTACTATGTGACTCCAGCAGGGTGACAAAGGACCAGAATTAAAATGGGAATTAGCATTGCTTGAGGAATGCCAAGCACTGACTTCATGAGCAATTTATGGTCATGAAGGCACACTTATTTATTTTCCCTTTAGCATTGGGCTAAGCTGATTTAACTAAGCAGGCAAGTACCCAGCCAATTTATATCTCTCCCTTAAAGAAAACAAATGCAATGAAACCTCTCCATTCATGGAGACGGAGAGAAGACAATTCTGTCTGGATGAAAAGTACTCAGAACTTTATCCCAGTCTCAATTTATAGTGCAAAATAAGTGTAAATTATTCCTGGTTAATATTAGTGTAAGAAAGATAAATATCAGCCTCCTGATTTTACAATGAGGATAGACAGACATGTACCAATACTTTTAATTCTAGTATTTGGCAGCTGGATACCAGAGAGAGTGATGCACTTGTGACACAGACAGATAGATATTGAAAGACTTTAAGGTCCAGATCTTATATAGATTTGTATTCTCACTGAAGTTAATTGGTTTCTTGAGAATTTTGCATCTCTTAGCCTTATGGGATTGAGCCAAGAGTCAGTGAAACACATATGGAAGTCCCACTCTGTTCAGCAAAGCACACCCATTAATTTCAAAGGGACTTAAGTGCATGCTTAAAGTTAAGTATGTGCTTAAGTGCTTTGCTGAATCAGGCCGTCTTAGTCTCAGAAAACAATTTAGAAACGGAAGGGGAGGATTATGCAGCTAGATGACAAATTAATGTAGTGCCACACAATATAAATTTAGGTTCTGATTATTGCTTTGGAAAAAAAAATATTGGGCATACATAATGTATTCAGGAACAACAAATCTGAAATATTACTATCTCAGCGGAGTTTGATATAAAATCCAGGCTCTAGTAGAGCAGGGGAAAGTGTTGCAAAACCTAATATTAAAAGAAACTCTCCATGAACTACAAAAAATAATAAATAAATAAAAAGCTCAATAAAACACTTTTGTTTTTATTTAAATATTTGCACGAAGTGTTTAGAATCCAACACTGGAGCGAGAGCTAGGAAACTATTCACAGTGAATATTTCATTCCATGCATCTAGCCCTTATATGCTGTTCATAAGTTGTTCACATTTTTTTTTGACTTTTGACAATTAGTCTGTTGTTCATGACTTTTCAATGAGAAATTAAGCTACACAAATTTCAGCCTATGGGTTGTTTATGGAATATACACTTTCCATTTTCAGCTGACTACTTATTGTTTGGGATGGGTAATTGGTCCCATGGTACTGTGTCTTCTCCTTCATTAAGTAACTGAGATTTATTAACAAATAATGGAAGAGATTTCAGACTGGCTATGTGATTGATTTCAGCATAAACCTGCATATGAATATGTATTTGAATGAGACCCTGTGAGACTCTCACTTTATGTAAACATTCTTAATAAAAAAAAATCACTCATATCAATATTCACTGAAAACTCATTAAATAAAAAGCTGCAAATACCATAGATGTGAATTAGTTAATTTCATTCCAATAAATGTTTGTGAATATTTTTAAAGCTCTTGTATAGCTCTAACTGCAGCACTGAGGATGTATGTTGAGCAACTGTGTAAAAATAGCTAGAAATCAGTTTTAAATAAAATGAAACTACCCCCATATATACTTATTCATAAGCCTAATTTTTTTTTTTTTTTTAGTAAAAAAAGGGAAGCATCAGAAAAGGGGGTTGTCTTATGAACAGGTATAGAGAGGGAGAGGTGGTAGACCACTCTTCCTCCCAACTGAGGGGACAAGAAGTAGCAGCATAGCCAGCGGAGCCAGAAGGGAAAAAGTGGAGCGAGAGTCTCTCTGCTTCTGGCCACGCTGCTCTCCCCCCCAGCCTCTGAAGCAGCTGCAGCTCTGGGGCTGGCAGGCTGCGGCTGTGTCCCCTATCCCCGCCCACCGGAAGAGCTCCAGCCAGGCCAAAGACATCTTCCCCTGGCCCGCCTCAGCTAAGTTGGGAAGGGATGAGATGGGGAGAGTATGGTGGTCCCAGGCTAGAGGTGGGGTGATGTGCGGGATGGTCACATGGGTTACTCCCCTGATACCCAGCTTCTCTCCCCCGCAAAATTCCCCACCTGTACCTGCTTGCTGTACCGGCATGTCAGGATAAGCAGCTGGTGCGATGGGACACTTTGTTTACTTAGGTTTACCTCCGTGCCTGTGTACGCTCAAGGTAAACAAACCATCTCAGCCCACCAGCAGCTCATATTGATGGCCCAGGAGTCAAAGTTTGCCGACCCCTGAATTATAGGGTTGGCTTATGAATGGGTCATAAAAATTTTCCATTTTTACTTCTTCTTTTTAACTCATCCATCTTGGGGGATCGGCTTATAAATGAACCTGATTATGATCGAGTACATATAGTAACTAAACTTCCATAGGGGCAGGGAAATTTGGAAAGAGCCTCGCACATTGAGATGGTATAATATGTAACTTTGTAACAAACAAAGACAGACAGTAATTGTCCAAGATGACTGAAATGCAAGAAGCAGACAAAACCAAAAATGGTAAAATAAGTTGGATTTAAAAATTCCTTCAGTTTTAATTATCTAATGTCTTATTAGTAATATTGGTTAGGATTTCTTTTCTAATTTATTTTAAAACCAAATGTATGAATAGTCACATGCTAAGCATAATATATGGAGTTTATTTCTAAATTCAGTTAGGCGAGTATAAAATTGCAATAAATCCAGTGAATTCAATAAAGTTATATCAGATTGATGCATGGTCCCTTTAAACTTGCATGCAATTATTACATACAGTACTTAAAATCAACAGATTTTCAAAGGCTCTATCCATTATAACTTTGCAAATACACTTAAATGCAAAGTCATATCACTGCAAACAGAAGACATTTGTACAAGGATCCCATAATCAAGTTAATTCTTAGCAAATATCACCAAGTATGTATCAGCTGACATTTTTTTGGTCACAGGAAAACAATTTAGCTTGTGAAAGCACTGTATAAGCAATGCAAACAGATCTTCAAAATTTTCAAGATGTAGACTATAGATATCTTGTAAATCTGTACCTAGTCTAGTGGGATAGTAACATTCACTGCAATAAATCTGGACAATTACTGGTATAAAAAAAATTAACAGGTAGGAGTAATTCCTTTAACAAAAATAATGCTGCATGTTTTTGTTCATGTCGTTCTAATTACTTATGGCTGAGACCACAGTCATTATCTAGCTTGTGTTTAAATCAAGAAGAGTAGGATCATGCACAATATTTGTTATATAAAAGCATTAACCCCCTATTTCCAAAAATGGGAGAATGACAAAGTAAATGGGATCATTCTTTTCAACCTTATGAAGAATATCAGTGACTGGAGATAAGAGTAGCCTGAAAAATGGTACAGTATGTGTTTTCCACAATCCCAGCAGTTTCACAATGGAATTGAAAGAATTTTAATCTGGCAGGTTTCCAGGGCGCTGGAGGAGTGGGTTAGATTTAAAAAGAAGGTCCATCTGGTCTTCCTAGGGAAGTGATACAGGGAGACAGGGACCAGGAGGAAAAGAAACTCCAGCAAATACCATTAGACAAGAAATGCACAAAAAAGAAACAAACCCCATGTTATTAAATTACAGTATAGAAGTGTCTCCTAAAGAGTAATTCAGTAACATAAGGGTAATAGAGGGAGGTACTTTGGATCACTATATAAAAGAATGCTTGACAGAGCACAGCAGAGGTCTGTTGAATGTCACTGAAACTTTAAAAAATAAGACTCTTGGGTGATCAAGAGAATAATAACTGTAGCTAAAGAATGAGTGCAAAAAAGCACCAAGATAAGCTCAGAACCATGGAAAGAAATGAGCTTTGGGAAATAAGTATGTAATTTAAAGGAAGAGAGTGAGGAATTAAAGGAGGTATTTATGCAGATGTTAAAAACTTTAGAATGCTGAAAGGATTACGCAGGCTGGTGTCGTAAAAGTATTGGACATAACATTAAATAAGAAGGGAAAAAAGAATGCTTGGTTTGATAATAAAACAGTTTGCATTATTTTGGTAAATGTATTTCACATCCCTGTCAGCAAGTATGTCTGTAACAATACAGGCACACAAAAATTCCCCCAGGCGTAAAGAGTTAAAGAAACCCATATAACAACCCAGTTCCTGTTTCTCTATCCCCTTCCCTTCTGAGTCCAATGACCCCTAGTGGCAGCTAGCAGCACTGCAGCCCACTTCTGTGTGCGAAAGGAAATTCTGTGCACACAATGTTAATTTTTGCAAAATTCTGCTTTGCGTGGTGGCAATAATTACCCCCAGGGACAGCTTATGCTTAGAAATATTAGCCTCTCCAAATTCCAAGCAGCATAGTGATACAGTTGCTTCTGGTCAGGATATTTATTCCCCTACCCCAGAATTCAAACATAAAGGACAAGTGTTTGCACTTGACTTCTTTTTATGGATGGTGATGGAAAGGGAGGTTACAATCACGAAAGTCTTTGTCCTTTGTTGTTTCACAATGGCTCAGTTGGTTTCAATAGGCCTTTCTGTGTGCAGGACCAGCACTTCATATTAATTAAGGCTTTTTTTCCTGTGTGGTGAATTACACAGTTACAAAGATTTACAATGAAAATATTCAGTATAAGTAAGATTCAGATGTTATAAGTGAGATTACGACATGCAGCATCCCACAAGCATTTCATGAAGTCTAAACATTAAAAACATTATTAAAAACTTCACTAGTAAGTCATTTCTCATTTTGTATGTGCGTGCAGCTGACTATTCCTTTCTAAGTAGAGTATTTTGCATTTGCCTTTATTGCATTTCATCCTATAAGCACTCACTAACCCTCCCAGCTTGGCATCATCCACAATTTTTTAAGTGTACTCTGTATGCCATTATTTATATCATTGATGAAGATATTGAACAGACCCAGACCTGATCCCTGTGGGATCCCACTTGCTATGCCCTTCCACTTAATTGTTTTCCAACCAGTTATAAACCCACCTGATAGTAGCTCCATTTAGGTTGTATTTCCCAATTTTTTTTAAATGAGACATGCATGCAAGACAATATCAAAAGCCTTACTAAAGTCAAGCTATAACACATGTACTGCTTTCCTCCCCCGTCCACAGGGCTTGTTACTCTATCAAAGAAAGCAATCAGATTGGTTTGACATGATTTGCTATTGACAAATCCACACTGACTGTTACTTATCAACTTATCGTCTAGATTTCTGCAAACTGATCACTTAATTATTTGCTCCATTATCTTTCTGGGTACTGAAGTTAAGTTGACCAGTCTGTAATTCCCCGGGTTATCAGATGGGCACTATATTTGCCTTTTTCCAGCCCTCTGGAATCTCTCCCATAGTCCATGACTTTTAGAAGATAATCACTAATGGCTTAGATATTTTTTTAGTCAGCTCCTTGAGTATTCTAGACTGTATTTCAAGAGGCCCTGATGACTTGAAGACATCTAACTTGTCTAAGTAATTTTTCACTTATTCTTTCCCTATTTTAGACTCTGATCCTACCTCATTTTCCCTTGCATTCACTCAATTAGCTGTCCAGTTGCTTCTAAACTTCTTGGTGAAAACTGAAACAAGAAAATCATTTAGCACTTCTGACATTTCCACATTTTCTGTTATTGTTATTGATCATTTATCTCTGATCTATTTGGATGCTGCCAGTTGGCATTCCAGATACAAGGAAGAGGTCCCCAAAACCATTTTGGGCAGCCCTCAGAGACTTACAGAGAACTAATTACATACATGGTTTCCCCTACAATTTTGGACTTACAATCTTTGACTGATCTGTTATGCATATTACCTGTTTTAATGTCTCAATAACTCTAATTTCTTTTTCTTAGGTATTAAATCTTTAGTTTAGTTTACTAAGGAAATAGGCTATCAATTTGGTGTGTGATCCAAAGTATCCATTGACTTGGGGAGATTTACCAATGCTTTGGGGTTGGAAGACCCTAATGTGAGGTGATTTTGGTTAATACCCTTTCATCATAAAGTCCAATTTGTCTGAGTGGTAAAGAACCATAATGTTTTCCAAATTCCCCCTGCCTCCCCACACCCAGTAGATTAAGGGGATAACCTATACTGATATAACACAAATATAAAAATGAAGGATTGCTGAATGGTAAGATTTAAAGCTTTGACAGCTACATATTGTAATTATGGACTATGAATGAGTATAGATAAGGTAACACTTAGGCCAAGCCCTTGTCTGGAATGAGTGTCTGTTTACCAGTTCTTCTTTGATATAAATTGATGATTTTCTTAAAGTGATAAGATTGCTAGCAAGACAAGTAATAGATCGTGCTAGAACAGGGATTGGCAACCTTGGCACGCGGCACCACAGGATAAGCACCCTTAGTGGCCACACTGGTTTATTTACTTGCTGGTTCGCCGATCGTGGCTCCCACTGGCCGCAGTTCGCTGTCCCAATCCAATGGGGGCTGCGGGAAGCAGCAGTCAGCACCATGCTGCTTCCCGTAGCCCCTATTGGACTGGGATGGCAAACCGTGGCCAGTTCGAGCCGCGATCAGCGAACCAGCAAGTAAATAAACCAGTGGGGCCCGCTAAGAGTGCTTACCCTACAGTGCTGCATGCCATGGTTACCGATCCCTGTACTAGAAGATGCAAGTAAGAGGTACACAAATATGTAATGATAAATAAAATCCCTTTTTTTTCTGGGAAGACTGAGGAACAAGGTGATAAAGAACATCATGAGACAAAATCAGCTTAAAAATGCTAAAGTTGGGTAAATGAAGCATGTGCATGCATAATGTCCAGGGTACATAAAAAATTAAAAGGGTTGCTGTGCGGGAGAGGGATAGCTGTGGTTTGAGCATTGGCCTGCTAAATACAGGGTTGTGAGTTCAGTCCTTGAGGGGGCCATTTAGTGATTGTCATAAGTAAAAATTAGCCTAGAATTCCTGTTTACCTGCAATGGGTTAAGACAAGGGAAACCTGTGTGGCACCTGACCAAAGAAACCAATAGGAACCAAAGATGATTTCAAACTTGCAGTGAGGAAAAGAGTTTTAGTTTCTCTTTCGTTTACTCAGGAGCAATCAGGTTAATCAAATCTATTTTTTCTCTCCATCTATCTATAACCTTTCTAAACAGCAACAGTAAGTAAAGTAGCCAGGCAAGGCAGCTCAGTTTTCATCTTTGTGTTCTATCACTCGTGAATTTCTCATGTTTGTGGGAATTATCACTAGGTTTTTTTTGTAACTTTAAAGCTCAGCAGAGAGAAAGAGAGGGAGGGAGAGGCATTCTTCGGTGGGCTTGTCCCTTTGATTCTTTGGTAATTGTAAGTACTCTTCCACTGATTTTTACAAATGATTTATTCCTTTCTTTTTTGTTCTTTATTTAAAATCTTTCTATTAAGAATTTGACTGCTTTTTTCCCATTGTGTAAAATCGAAGTTTGGATTGGGCTCACCTAGCAGGTTGGTGAGGGGTTTTTTTCTGCAAGCCTTTCCCAGGGAGGGAAGTATAGGTTGTGGGCGGGGGTTTGAAAAGAGAAGGGAGGGCTCCAAGTGGCCTTGCCCCATAGTTCTTGGGGCATTTTACTTGGTGGTGGTGGCGTACCATTCCAGAGACAGAAGAAACTTGTGTCTGGGGGAAGTTTTAACCTAAGCTGGTAAAATAAACTTGGGGGATTATTATTTTTTTTATACGGGTCCCCACATCTGTACCCTAGAGTTCAGAGTCGGGAGGCAATCCTGACAGAGATATGGGGGAAAAATCTGTTGGATGATTTAACTGATTGGTCCTGCTTTGAGCAGGGGGTTAGACTAGATGATCTCCTTAGGTCCCTTCCAACCTTGACATTCTATGTGCTAAAAGAAGATTGGATAAAGATTAAGTAATCTGTAATGCAGAAATTTCTAATACATGAATCTGAAAAGGCCCAAATTGGAGAAAACTGGACGAGAAACTGAGGGACCAGACCAGGATATCAGAGGAGACAAAGGAGGACTTTCTGAGAATGTGGTAAGTTAGGTCCCTACCAATTCCATATTGTCTGGCATAAATGTATGTTCAGACACTATAAATTACAATAATTCTGTCTGAATTTTGTATAGTAACGATGACTCTGTTTCCCACATTAATCTTCAAACAAGACCAAAGTGGCAGCCCTCCTGAGGAAGAAAAGGGTGGAGAAGCAACAGCTTGATGCCCTGGAAGATTCTACAGAGTGGGGCATCCAGTCCAAGCAAGTGGGAGGAAAAGAAGTCTAGCCACAGCTACCTGTAAAGTCCATGGAGTTTGAGGGTTGCCAAATGTGTGAACTGCATCATTCTAGTGCATGATGTTCATGCAGTGCTCCACTGGAAGCCTATACACTTCCTACTTTCAGGTGGATTCAGTATTATAGACAAACCTTTCACACAGCCCGAAGAAAGAAAGTGTGAAACCCTGGCCCCACTGAAGTCAGTTCTCAGTTCAGTGGGGCCAGGGTTTCACATCACAATAACAGCTATTCTCACTGTATGTCCACCTTGGAGGAGGCGGAAGAAGCATGGGGAGGGGAGGGCAAGGGAAACAGGTGGCATTTGGGACAAAACCTGCCCTTACAAGATTAACAGTAATTTTAATGACCAAACAAATACATTCAAGCAGACAGCAAGCCAAACTCAGAGCTGCTTTTAGCTATCCTTTCCCCAACAGCCCTGCTTATTTCATGGGGGTAAAAGGGCTAAATTAATGCAGTGAGTAATGCATCAGCATGACCATTTTAGTTTATTCCAAATTTTAACCTAATCCTTTTGACATTATCCCTTAGTATAATGGCAATATCTATGCAACAAGCTAGATGATTGACTGACTTTGCATCCTATTTAAACCTTAAAAGCATTTACTAGTTGGAATGCTAAACAAATTATACAATCAATGTTTGAAACAAGGCACTGTACCATTAGCATAAAACATGAAATTAAGGCAATTGTCAATTAAGCAATAAAATAGCTTATGAAAAAAAAATACAGATGGGGGGGGGAAGACTCAATTTCATTTCCAAAACCATGCATCAAGCCATCAATGACAGTACACTCAGACAACAGAACACCAAATTAGAAGCATTACAGCATTGTTACAAACTCAAATTGTTTGGCATTACCCTTAAAATATGATGCTGTTTCTTTCATTGTCTATGTGCTGCCTTTCCAGATTAACTCATCTCTCTGAATTGAATTCAAACCTGTACCCAAGATTTAGGAATATTGTGATTGCTATTTTATCATAATGGATGACCAGTATTCAAGCAGCAAGGATTAGATTTTCAGTGAGTAGCAGGGAAAAAAGCCTTAATATTTGTTTAGATTTTAAAGTGGATTTTGACTGGGTTCATGACCCTTTTGATTTTGCTTTCCATAAGCATTCAAACGCTCAATTTAAATGCACACATTAATGGAAAGCAGGTTTAAAACTCTAAGGCTTAAAATTGTTGCTGAAAGAAAATTTTTCATTGTATATGTGATTGTATAACTCACAGTTTGTGCTGTGTTTATTAGCTACACCATGGCATCAGTTTTGTTCTGAGACTGGTTGATACTTGTTGCTGATTAATCCATTTATGATTTATGTAATTATTTTATCTAAGGCCCTGAAGTTGCAGTTACATGTGCATTTAGATTTAAGCTCATAAACTGTCTTATTGAAAGAAATTAGACTACTTACATCTTTACACAGAATCAGACTGCAAATTATAGTCTCCAGTGATTTATATCTTATTTACATGACCAAAAGAGCAGAAAAGTGCTAGCAATAACTTATCAAATATTTTCTAATAATAATTCACTAGAGATTTTTTTAAAAAAATTAGTAAATATGACAACTTTGAGATCCGTTTGCAGATTTGTGCCCAGTAAAAGAGGATGAAATTAATCAAGTTGTTTGTTCAGAACTAGTTGTTCACATCTATTCACAGTATGTAAGGAAAACTTATAAATATTGCCAGATAGCAAAATATTTAAATTGTTCAATACCGTGGAAAGTTACAATGAAGCTAAGAGCATCAGACTTCCTATTTGAGTCTTTAATTAAAAAAAAAAAAAGCCTTAATTGCAGCAGAAAGCCTTTAAAAAAAATAACACACCTTCATAGTCAGATTGCAGCTTTCAGAGTGCATGATGACTTACGAATGAAAAAGAATTCAAAATTGAGCTCCACTTTTTCTCTTGACTTGAGAAACTTTTATGGAGAAAAAGGTTATTTCTGAAATAGAAATAATTTTTAGAGCTATCTATGAATTATATGAACTGATATGAATTGCAGCATTATTTTTCATCTCAAATCCTGCAGGTGGATTAATGATACATGAGCTCTGTCATTGCCAGTGTTTCTTGAATCATTCCACTAACGGAGATAAATAAAGACAGAACAATTCAATCAAAATGGCTATACATATATGACTCAATGTAGATTTTTTTTGAATCAATTCTGATTGGCATGCCAGGAATATTATACAAAGGAGGGGGGAGAGAAAGAAGTGCACCTAATTCATAATATGTCAACTTTCAGTGCACATATTGCGTATATTAGGGGAAAAGGTACACATAAATCTATATGAGTATTATATGACCAAGATTTCAAAGGCTGACTAGCAACTGTGGGTGCTTCAACTTTTGAACGTCCAACTTGAAGCACCTTAAAGGGGCCTGAGTTTTTAAAGGTCAGGTGCTCTGCATTTTCTGAAAAATCAGGCCTTTTAAAGATGTCTTAACTTAGGCAGCCAAATTCAGTCACTTCTGAAAATTCTGACCACATACTGAATTTATATTGATGCCAGGACTAGGTGACAACACAGTCAGTGAATGAAATTTCTTTCCTCTGAAGGCCATGTTCTCTCTCTGAAATTACAAGAGTCACAGAGCAGTCTTGCCACAAGCACAGAAAAACAGCTAATGGGTTATGAGGCATGGCAAACAGGTGTGGATAAAATCAGTACAGTGCCAAGTCCAGATCCAAACCCTAGATCATTCTGATTTCCTGCAGAAGGGAGCTACAACACCACTTCTGAATCTATGTCGGAGGCTCCAGCTCTCAGCATTAGAATTAGGGTACACGCATACCTATGATCTGATTTTATTAGCATAATGGCATGCTTCTTGTTCTTCAACACTAGAGCTGCTCGAAAGGGCAAATTTACCAGTCAGTCAGTGACACCTGGAATTGGTGTCTGGGTAGTTTAATCAGAAAGCTAGAAAACAGCCAGTCACATTGCAGATAAGTGGTGCCCAAACTTTTCCTGTTGTGCCCCCAACCTCTACCAGTAATGGAATCTGTCTGCACAGCCAGGCTTGCTCCGCAAAGGAGATTGGGCTGAAGGTAGAACTGGGGTCAGAACTGAGGATGGAGGAGGAGCTGGAGCTAGGGAATGAGAGCAAAGTATGAATGGGAGCAGAGCAGGGGGTGGAGTGGAGCTGTGGCTAGAGGTGGAGGTGGGTCAGAGCTGTGGCCGGGGCAATCCCCCAAAAGTTCTTCCATGCCTCCTTAGGGGACCACTATTTTGGTGAGTACTGTTGTAGATGCTTAAGAAAAAATATCAAGGGGCCAGGTTCTGCATGAGTGGAGAGCTGGGTGTAGCAGACAAGAAACTTTAGTTCATTTGAGCAGACTCTGTAATAGGAAGGGTAAATTCAGTCCCAATGCTCAGGGGAATACAGGAAATATTACCTTCTTACTGCAGAAGGGTCGACCCTTGCCCTAAAGTGGAGGAGGCAGATTCACAACTCCAGCTTCCCACACACCAGCCTGAGTGGCAGGACTGCATCAGAAGGAATAGTCTCCCATGAAGTAACACAGCAGTGAGTGTGCTGAGATGCTTCCCAATGTTACTGTTATTCCTTGGGTGGTGAGACTCTGCTTTGGCCCTTTCTAGATTATTCCTTAAAGGCATAGCACATATCATCATCATCATTGTAATTAAACAAACAACCTTATGATGGTGTAAACAGGCCCTTCTCCGCTCAATGCACAAATGCATCAGGACCCTGCTGTTGTAAGCACCAGTGTCCCTTTATTTCCCTTGTGCAAGCCCCCACCTTCACTATACACAAGTATACATCAGATAGCACACTGACTTGGCTGTCTTGGGGGACAGCTAGCTAAGAGCAACAACGCCTTGTTCCTCCCTGTTCTCCTTTCCCCCTGTGACTTCCTTCCTGCCAGCTTTATGCTCAGGCCTGGAAGGCTCCCAGGTGGTTTGCCTTAAGCCCCACTCTTCTCCGGGCCACACCCTGCCAGCCAATTAACTCCCCCAGCTGGGAGCTGAGCTAGCAGAGCCTCTGCTGCCCGCTCTAACAGAGGGAACAGGGGCTGGCTCAGCACCTTCTTGCCAGCACCCTGTTACAGATGGAGAAAGAAATGTCTATTTGCCTACCATCTAGTAAAGTAGGAACTTCAGATATTACCATGCTAAATGCCAAAGAAAAGCCTATAAATAAAATAATAATCATTTTATCATGTTCGTAGAATGTGACTGAAACTTTATTATGCAATCCTGCTTCACACAAACAATACTAATACATTGCACACTACACTTTGTTGTGTATAAAGGGCTGATTCTGCCACCCTTACTTTGAAAGTAATTCCATTGGGCCTATTCATGGATTCGTGTGCTATTTACTCAGTAAAAGTGGCAGAATCTGGGTAATTTCGTTTGTTTCCACCATCAGTTTATGGAGTGAAACCTGAATAATAACTTGCTTTCGCACGGTATCTTGCTATATTTTTAACAAAACCTGAATAACTGCTTAGGCACAAGAATCAATACATTTTCTATCCTGCTTGACAAACCATATCATTAAAAACAGTCCATCAAGTAGACAGCCCAATATAATGGGTGTACTTTCAAGTTATATTTTCTAGGCAATTTCACTCCCTTTCTTCAGATTTGGATATCTGATATTGATTGGAGTGCATTTAAAGTAAATAAAGGAATGCAACATGTGTACTACACCACAATATATATTGTATTGTACACCTGATCCAAAACATTTCATATGGAATAAAAAGAATTCAAAAGGCAGATAAAAGCTCTTCTTTAAGAGTTCAGCTATATAAAGATCTTTTATCTACACCTCTATGTTTACATGCTGTTTTCTGATTATGTGTTTATTATTTGTGCTTATCCAGTTCTAAAGCAGTTTCTCAATAAACAAACCCATAGAATCAACAGAAAAGACAGCCATTTAAATGATTGAGTAAAAGAAAAAAAGAGAGCATGCTAACTTGGATCACGGAGTTCATCACTGATGGGATGTATACATTTATGAACCCTCAGAGAAGGCAGGGACTTGTGGCTACTTCCAATGTGACCATGGCTAACTCTGTTTTTCAAATACTACTATTTTCTAACATTCAGATTTTGGGGGCTAAACTGTTCATATCCACTTAACTACACAAATTTTTAACACCTGCAGGGATTTCCAGGTGTTAAATTAGCTACCAGAGAACTTACTTTTCTCTCTGATTGTAATAAAACCAATGCTTTTTTTTTTAACCCACAAAGTAAGCAATTTAATATAATGGCTACAGAATTCAAACATCACTATTAGCCTTTCCCCACTGAACACTATATGCATCCAACATTTCATGAAAGTTATGCTTAATGTATTTTATAGTGATTACAGAAGCTGAGACTGAAATTAAAACCAGCATTTTCTACTCTAAATGACAAAATTTTGACTGTTATATGCACCAAATTTTCTACTTAAAAGGTAAGTGGCCTGATTTTCAGGCATGCTGGGCACCCACAAACCCAATGAATGGGTTTGTGGGTGCTCAATACCTAAGACTTAGGTGCCTCATTGTGAATTTAGGAGCTGAACTTCAGATACTCAAGCTCAAAAATGTTGCATTTAGTCAGTTTCATGTTTCTTCTGTATAATCAGTTAGCCAGCTTCCCCACTACTTTGTCTTGATTTTCCACACCTTGAAAGGGGCAGAAAACAATGTTTAAAATAGGAAAAATGTAATTGTAATATCACAAACTATATTAGGGGGACACAGGAGCAGGTAGAATAGTAGACCCCCTTTAACTTTTTTTTTCTTTAAATTAACTATATTTCGAGTTGACTGTGTTCTTTTAAGTATTTTATACGTAGTGATCCACTGACAATGGAAGAGTAAAAGGCTAAATTTTGCCCTCCGTTTCGCATGTAAATTGTAAATGTGGCTTGATGTCACTGAAATCAACACAAGCTGTCGGAGCTCAGGGCCTCAGAAAATCAGATCACATTTTGAGGTGCTTAAGTATCTCGCTTTAGACAATTATTTTACTTATTCTACTATGGCACCTATCACCCATTAACAAATGTTCTTTGAGCAAGATAATGAGGCAATCTTCAAATCTTTTGATCAGGGTGACCTGGCTTGACAAAGCTGCATTTTCACCATATTTTGAAAAGCCAGGTGACTCTCCTAGAGATTATGATATATCACTAGGAAAGTCCCCTTGCAAATTCCAGAGGATTGGGAAAAAAAATACATACTATATCAAGCCAAACTCTGATTGATTGATGGTGCTATTCCATTGAAGTCATTGGAGCTATAACAGTAGAAAATTTGCCCTAGCATTGTCTCAATACTCTAATTGTGGTATTATGGTCCCCCATTTCACTTCCTCACTGAGTGCTACTGTAAGGTTAAACACAGCAACTAAGATATTGAAATAGTGGCTTGAAATATGTTTTTGTTTACTTCTTTTTGTTGATTTCATAACTCTAAGCTCTATATTTTGCTGTATATTAAAGGTTCTGAATACAAGACCTCTTAGCCCAGGCTAATTTTCTGATCATGTGTGCATTTTTATCAGTTCATTGCTCAGCACAACATAATTCATGTCAGGAAAGGTCAAAATGAATGGTGTGACTGCGGTCTGGGAAGAAAAGGAGAATTTCTTCAACAGAAATTACCCATACCTGCCTTGGAAATCAATTAGAGAGGCAAGGTGGGTGAGGTAATATCTTTTATTGAACCAAATTCTGTTAGTAAAAGAGACAAGCTACACAGAGCTCTTCTTCATGTCTGGGAAATGTAGTGTGTCACAACTAAATACCAGACAGAACAGATTGTTTAGCATAAGTACTTAATATCCATTCTAAGAGACTATTCAAGGTGAAGTGGCATATTAACACCTCTACAGTCATAGAACAAAAAAGGGGGGTTAGTGGGTTACAGAATGTTGTAATAAGCCATAAATCCAGTGACTTTATTAAGACCATTATTTTTTATGTCTAGCAAAGTTACGCATTTATACTCTCAGGCTTGTCTTTTGAAGGTGTTATGCAGGTTTCCTTTGAGGATGAGGACTGAGAGGCCAGATATGGAGTGATTATTTTAGGAAATGTTTGCCCATGGGTCCTTTGTTTCTGATTTTTTCCCCCTCTGAGTTTATTTGAGAGCATAGTAATTGTCTGGTTTCACCCACACAGTTGCTATTTGGGCACTGTTGCAAAAACTGCTTATTTCCTTTGGAGTTCAGTCCAATAGTCAAAGGACAGGCATAACTCAGTAGACTTCTGGAAAAACAAGATTTATTGCAAGCAATAAGGAGTCAGAGGGGGTTATCACCCAAACAACTGGCTCACCTCAATACATGTGTGAAGATATTTTATACTCCTGTGTTGATAAGGGAGGGGGACTTTCAATCCACTTACACAGGTGGGAACACTTAATGGCTATTACATCCATTGTTGGTATTAATCTACTTCATTTACCTGTCTGGTAAGCAGGAGGTTCAAAACACTTAGGGGTACTCAGACACTACGACGCCTGCACAGCTGTGACAGGGTGAATGCAGGTTTAAAATGCAAGTTAAACTAGGGGTCAATAGTACATATACAGGGAGTAAGATTATAAGTCTAAGGTTATTTTAAAATCATACTACAACATTCTAAGTTACATTTTCCTAACAATCATTTTCTTAACAGCACTTAATGCACTGGATGAGGTACACCATGTATTGTGATAGGCATGTGGAGGACCAATGGAGCTTGAAAGTAAGTTGTGAAGGGTTCTGATCACTGCAGCAGTAGAGATATGTCTGTACATTTTGCAGCGTATGGTGCCGCTTTGAGTTGGTGGGTCCTGGCCTATGAGGAGCTTGCTTCTGATGATGAGTAGACAAAATTTTTAGAAGGATCATCAATAAAGCTTGAGCACAACTCCCTCCTGCAGAACCAAATTAAAAATAGTTCTCTTGAATTATTCAATTTACCATTCCCAACCCTGCCTTTTAATTGTAAGAAGTGTAAAGTACCATGGAACAGTGGTCACTGAAGGTTATATAAATGCACTTCTTCCAGTTGTGGTGCCTAATCTTTCATAATATGAAGAGTTCAAACTTTCACATTATAAAGTGTAGTTTTAGACCATATGTTGTCAAACTCTAATGTTGCCTGGCTTAACTTTCTGTGTCAATCTTATTATCGCTTGAAACAAACAGTCTCTTGCTTTCCGCAAACAGAAGATGAGAAGACCACAGCGTCCAATCAAGCCCTGGTTTGTTCTTAATTAGACTCCACAGCTTTGCCAAATGGTTTCTTATTCACAACCCTCTTTTTTCCTGTTGCATCAGTCTTCCACAGTTTCCTTATGATCAGTTTGAAGCATACAATAAAGTTCTTATAGTCAAAAGGAGAATCCTCACCAGAAGGAAGATTTTTTTAAAAAATCAGCTTTGCCACTGTACAGTGTTTGAATTTCTTCCTACAAGTTCTCATTGTAAGACAGTTACAATTTCATGAACAGCTTATCAGTGTACTGAGTGCACCCTCAGCAGTGCAGCCCTATTTGTAGGTCGAAAGTATTTACAGGAAGACAGAATGGCTTAGGAAATGGAGCTGAAGAGAATCCCTACCCCTCCTAGACCGGTTGTACTGCCTCTACTTTCCCCTCTCTTCCATTAAGCTTTTGTTTGCATCTACAAGCATACTTGGTTTTGTTCACTGCTTTCTCATTTTGTTTTCTTTCTTGTTTTATTTATCTCAATATGTTAAGCCAAAACCATTTCACAAGCAAGGTCAGTTCTATCTGAATGGGTCACAGACCTGCATAACTTTGCTAAGTGTTTTCCCCTATAGGAAATATAAGCAGCTTTCAAAGTTGCTGATGTTTGCGGACTGAACAGCTGAACAATTCTTGCTGATAAACTCTGTTCTTTTCTTAATGTGCTTGTCTAGAATAGAGGCTTCAGGTCATGCTAATTCAAACCCTGACATCCTGAATATTGTAAGTTATCATTAATCAGGTGAAACTGGGAGTTCACAATATTGTGACAAATGAATTAGTTGGGTAGAATTTTCTCAAGAGCTCACTGAGCAATTATACTATTTTTATTTTCAGGAAGAAACATCCTTAAAGTGAAAATTTTATACAGACAAATTTTGAAAAATGTGATTGCAAAAATACTGTATAATGCAGGAATATTTTAATAAAAGCAATCTAGACCACTTGAGTTAGCATATGGGCTCAATGTGTCTTTGAGTCATGTCCACATCACAGTTTAATCAGAAAACATACAGTATTAGCCTCAAGACTCCCAGCTTGTAGCTCTGAAGCTCAACAGGTTTTGAAGTAAAATTAAATTAAAAATTATATGAAATTATTGAAAGGCCTGTTTTATGGTACATTCAAATGAAAGCATCAAGGGGATGTTCCAAAAGTACAAGAGATGAAGCACCTTCTTTGAAAAGTATGTTTGTTTTCAGATATTTCAGAATTGCCAAAGTAACTTAAGATCTTATAGCCTGTTGACTTCCAATGATAGTTTGAAGGCCCAAACTGTTAAAGATATTTAGGCATTACTCCTAAATACCTTTGCAAGGTATTTGTGTTGCAAGGCCTAACTGACTTAGGAGCCCAAGTCTCATTTTCAAAAGTCTAAGAGTATGTCTACAATGCAAGTGAAAGTGTGACTTTAGCACAAGTAGGCATATCCATGGGTAACAACAGCAGTGTAGACATGGTGGAATGGACTAATAACCAACCTACTGGCGCCCATGCTGCCACATCTACACTGCTATTGTTAAGCACTTTAGCTAGATTAAAGCTAGCACAGATATGCCTACTTGTAGTAAAATCTCACTTTTACTTGCTGTGTAGACATAGCCCAAGTCTCAGTGAAAGGCACTGGGACTTACACTCCTAAGTCAGTTAGGCACTTTTGAAAATTTTACCCATAAGTTCTTTAACAGATATTTATGTGTGGGCCTATAACAATCATAAAAAGATAAGTAGGGTAAATTTATGTATTTACATTTGGCATAGGTACTTATATGGCATGCAATATCATAGTATTTCACATATTTCTTCTCACAACATCCCTGTGATGTAAGGAAGTGGTGTTAATGTACATTTGGCATAGGTACTTATATGGCACGCAATATCATAATATTTCACATATTTCTTCTCACAACGTCCCTGTGATATAAGGAAGTGTTGTTAATGTTAATCTCCATTTTACAGATGGGAAGTGGAGGCACAGACAGGATAATTGACATAGACCTCCTAAATCCCAGACAAGCATGCTACGCATTGGATCATTGTCTAATACAGATTTCTTTAATCAAGTCCAGACCATGTCTACTATTTGTTATTAGTCCATGTTTTGTTCAAAATCAAGCATTGTGCTAATCACACATATGCCTTAGGCCTAGTGTATCCAGACTGCATAATTCATTGCCACAGGAAGTCCTGAAGTGTATCTGAATTTTTAAAAAGGCTCATTATCATCACTTATAGTTCCATAGCACGACAGAGAGAGGGGAATCAAATCTTATCATTCATATGGGAATCTTAATTCAGGAATCAAGAAGGCATTTTTCTTATTGCCACAGGACTACATTATGGAGGTAGTTTGCCTCCCTCTAAAATATCAAGTATTATCCACTGTTATCTTTATAATCTTATCAGCCAGTGTGTTTATTTGGCTTCCATAGTACCTGAGTGCCTCAGCTGAGCTCTTTCTTACTCTCCCATTCTTTCTTCCTTCCCAACCTTTTGGATGAATTGTTCACTCAGTTTTGTTTGAGGGAGCAGTTGTGTTGGGTGTTGGTCTATGTGTGTATGGATGGAGCAGGACACGGATCCACTTAATGAATTCTCAGCTAGCCTATAATCCTTTAGGGAATGTACACAGTGAGCATAAGCTAATGTAGCCCTGAGGCTAATGAATGTAGCCCATTCATTATCACAACTCAGACTGTAATTGTTAGCTCTCGTTTTTTGTCAAAGCTATTAAGAATCAGATTCTGCCACCTGTATTCATGTTTGACAAGTACCTTGGTAATCATGCCTATAAGGGTGGAACTAAATGCTTATGTTCATTTTAAAATCATAACAGCAGAATAATAGTGGTTATATCCTACAAAGATAGAAATAAAAGATATAAGATAAAAGATTTAAATAAAAATATTTAAATAGAAAAGGAGAAATCATGAGCAGGGCTGGCCTTTCCAGCTGCTTCAGGTGCTGGACTGTGAGGGGGTGTCACTAGGACATATTCTAGGGTGTAGAATATTATGTCTGCTGCTGGTACATATGTATTCTCACTGCTCTAGATGCACAGAGATGGTGGAGGGCTGTGCTGGAGGAAGGAGAGCACAAGAGACATAACAGGCAGGCTGGAGAAAAGGTGAGGGGGAATAACAGAAAGCAGCAGAAGCTGCAGGTTGAGAGAGGAGAAGAAGGAGCCTCTTATGTACTTCTCTAGCACCCCCAGGAAACTAGATTGATTAACAATAGCTTTTCAGGAAGCTTCCTGTTTCCTGCTGCTTCCCTGAACCCATTTGAGGAGAACAGGCAGTCAACTGACGTAGTAGGAGCCAGTTAGGCCCTTAAGACGCTGCTATCGTCCCTCACTCATGGATTTGCTACCATGAGTACCATAAGCTCATGCCTGCTTATTTGTCCCCTTCAACTCAGTGTTGAGAGCTACTATAGCTGGCACAGATCAGCAGTCATGAATGAAAGAAGAAAATACCCGTCCAGGGCAGCTTTCAGAGAAAGAAAGCAAGCAAGCAAAGGAAGCTTTTCTATCTAAGGAAGGAGCTCTACTGAGATACATAGTCACAAATGTTCGTGGTGAGCCTTCTGGCCCCAGCGAGGATGTGAGTGGTGAGGAGATGCCTGATCTTCCAGTTAGTCAGAGTGCAAGTGACCTGGCAGCTACTGCAGCATCCATATCTCCATCTCAAATGAATGTAATCATGCACATTCCTGAAGTTAATCAAAATACATCTATGCTCCACAATGAACAGGAGAGGCTGGTTGGCCTTGCAACCACCTTGTAGAGCATGAGCTGGCCCAGATTGTGGACCTTCAGGAAGCAGTTCACATCTTTACAACCAAGAAGGCACGGAAAGCACCACTTTGATTATTCAAACAGACAAAAATGCCAGTGTTTACTATGCAGACAAGAAAAGTTACATTTGCTGTTCAAGCATTTGAAAGTTAAGTATTACTTAAAATTTTTGAACAAGGCATTTTAAGTTGTTAGTTCTCCTTTATTGGTGTAGGTAGCAGAGCAGGAGAGAAGTAGAACAGGAAGAAGGCAGAATTGAGACCTTTCAAAGTCTTGGTCCAAACAAGGGGGAAGGAGATGTCATTTGAGCTCCCCACTTCGGGTGCCAAAATGTTGGTGGCTGGTCTTGGTCATGAGAGTCTAGATGATGCACTGACCTTTCACCTTTACAAAACTGTGTTCAGCCCCTGACCCCAAAACAAAAGAGTTTCGTAATCATAGTCAATGAGCCATTTTTCACCCTAAAATCTCTACAGAATTCCATATACTTTCCCCTGCCCTCTCCATTCCCATCTTTGCTAAAGAGAGTAACTGAAACATTGCAGACCAGTATGAAAGTATATTGTGCTCTAAGCTGTTATGGTACCTACGTTAGACATGACACTTACTTATGCTATGAAAGCCTCATTCAAAGATCATTGAAGTCAAGCCCCTAGTTCCTGATTTTCACCACCAATGAATGAGCCATTTTAAAAAAAAGATATGGATTGAAAATTGAGAGACTTCCCTACCAGTTTGTACATTTGTCCATAGAGTATTGTTACAGCATTATTATGAACAATTTCACTCTACTTTTTGGAACATCAAGACGTAATTGGACAACTTGTCTTGTGACATTTGGTATTACAGGCCATATAATGTGTTTTTCTTGTCCATTAAATAGAAAAGGGAAACAATACTGAGAAAGCATTCCTAAGATAGTTACCTCATCAATGTCTAGACATCCTCAAGGGTCTGAGATGCAGATACAGTAAGGTATTTATAAAGTTGATACCACTCAAAAACAACCAGACCTTTTATCTGCAGATACATTTGGTTTCTCACCATGGAAAAGGGCAGCGGGGGAGGAATCTGTGGAAAATGCAATCAAACAACATGAAAAGAATGATGTTCTTTAGCAATACTATACCAGAGGATTATTAGTGTGAGAACAAGTCTTTGTGATTTTGTGTAGGGGGGAAAACAAACAAACAAAAAAAACCCCAAACCACTACCAAAAATAAAATTGCTGCAGAGCAAAAAGTTATCTTACAAGATGTCTAGCTGTTTGTATACTCTTATTCAATAAGTGGTAGCTCGAAATCCCCCCCACCCTTTTATTTGTATCATCCTGAAACTCTACTCTTTCATTTACTGTGCAAAGAATATTGAACACGGATGTGACTAGCATCTTGGCCAACATGAAGAATGGAAACAGCAGAACCTTGTTTTAATAGAACTTCCATGAGGGCTCAAAAATAATATCTGCCTGGGAGTTTGTGTGAAGGCATAGACTACACCTACAAAAAAGTTCACCCAACATCCATACCAATTGTCAGTTTTGCCTCCCCACTCTGAACTCTAGGGTACAGTTGTGGGGACCCGCATGAAAAAAGAAATAACCCTCACAAGCTTAGTTTACCAGCTTGGGTTAAAATGTTTTTCCCCAGAACACAACTTTTTCTGTATCTGGACCTGGTACACTGCCACCACCAAACTAGGTCTAGGGTAGTTTGGGACCCTTCTTTCCCTTTTCACTAACCTCCCAAACTTCTTCCTTCCCTGGAAAGCTTGAGAGAAAAAAAAAAACAAAACCTCGCCTGCTTCTGCGAGACGTGCCCAATCCAAAACCAGGATCTTACACAATGAAAAACAAGCAGTCACCTTCTTAAAAGAAAGATTTTAATAAAAGAAAAAAAAGAAAGAAATAAATCCCTTATAACCATCAATAGAACAGCATCTACCATAATCAACAAAAGGATTCAGAAACCAAACCTCTCCCCCGAGGCAACTTTCTCCCACTGTTGATATCTCTGCTGAATCTTACAATCTCAAGAAGCACCCAGCCAACACTCACCACTGAGAACCCTTCAAGTGATAAAAAGAAGGTAAGCTTACTAACTACAGTACTTGATAGAATCTTATAGTTACAGTGAAAGACATAGCTGTGTCCATCCCATAGCCGAGGTGAACAGAGAGAGAGCCAGAGAGAAACTGAAACTTAAAATCCTTTGTCTCCTGAGGAATTTCTCATTGTTCAGTTGTCCACCTCTCGGGTTACCTTTAGCTTAACCCCTTACAGGTAAACAATCATTCTAGGCTACTTCACACTTATAACACCAGTTTATTACAGAATTATATTTTACTAACACACAATTAAGATTACATGAGAATATTGTAAGGTGACATGAGTATGGTGCCCTGGGCACCAATTTTTCACTTGTGGCTAACTTTTTTTAAGCTAGTCCATGATTTGATTTGTTGCATGCTCTGCTCATTGCTTTAGCTAGCCTTTCTGCAACAAAATATATGCACTCATTCTGATTCTGTCATGGATGAAGTCTCATTAATGCTGTGGGTCAGATGTAATGCATTGTAATAACTCACCGTTACCAAATATATTTTGCAGTGTGCTTCAATGTCATGCCGCAAAAAGAGAGACCAGGTGGGTGAGATAATATCTTTTAATGGGCCAGCTTCTGTTGGTGAGAGAGACAAGCTTTCAAGCCACACAGTGTGGCTTGAAAGCTTGTCCCTCACACTGACAGAAGTTGTAATATATTTTATTGAATCAACCTCTCCCACTTTGTCTCGCTAATATCCTGGAAACGACAGAGCCACAATGACCTTGCTAGCCGCAAAAAAAGCAGGAAGGGAAAGTTAATTCATTTTGAATTTTGGCAGTTTGGATGTATGCAGTGGCATAGTGGTTAAACTAGAGAGGAAGAAATAATGCTTGAAGTGTTTCGTTTTTCTGTTAATTCAGTCTTGCACATAGGATGCTTAGTGTCACAATCTGCCATCGTCATAACCTTGTAAAAATCATAGAATTGAATCAAAGAAGTGTAGGACTCTAGTGGACTGTAAGAAGTCTTCTAGTCGAGTCTCCTGTACTCAAGGCAGGACTAAGTATTAAAAATATGCTTTATGAGATACCTTTGAAAACTAATAACTCACTGATCATGAGTATTCCTGTGTGATGTATGTATGTGGCAGGTATTAAGAGGTATGGATACATGCTGGGACTATGACTAAAGTGTGTTTGAACCAGGCATGTCAGGAGGAGCTGGTAATCAGGTCTGCCTCAGACAAAGGAATGGGTATTTAATGCTCTGAGCAGCCCAGTCATCCGGAAAAGACATGAAGGTCCATTTTTACATATTAGATAAACAAAGCTATTAAGCTAATAAATGGGGAGGATGGGGTAAGCGTGGAACTTCCTTCACCACCAGACTCTACGTCGCCTTCATCAAAGCTTCAATTAACTTAACTTCAAGGAGTTACCATCAGAAGAATCCACTTCAAAGGTTTACTGAACTACAAAGATGAGGGCTGAAGCTCAAATGATAAGCAACTGAATCAACTGATCGTATGCAATATTACTGTACTATAGGAGTGTATAGAGTGAGGTCTTTTTCTGAAAGTTAATGATGCTGCTGACTTAGTGAAATGTCTATATTAACACAATATGTGGAAATATGGATATTTAATTATATCATGTTTTAAAATTTGTGGCTAAAGAGGGAGAAACAGGTTCCCTTCCAAAAGTAGAGGAGGCAACTATTTGCTTGTTTCTTATGTAAATTAAGCCTGGTGCAGTCAAAACAATGGAAGGTCCATTTGCATATATGGAGATGGGAAGCCCACAGCCAGGGACGAACAGCATGAGATCATCCTGTCTTTTGAAACAAAGTAATTTTACTTTAAAAGACCTAAGCAAAGGCAGAAGCCATGTTTTGTGTCCATCACTAGGCAGACACAAGGGAACAGAGCTCCTTCAAGCTGGGAAAGCTGTGTCCTTCAGTCATAGATGGGCTGAAGTCTTTGTGAACTGAATATAGGTACAAAGGTGTTTATAGGTGTTTAAGCAAAGATTGTACCTTGCTAGATTAAGTTTAGACTTTTAGAGGCATGGTTTCACTTTTATTTTACTTATGACCTTTTGTAACATCATTCCTTTTACTTGGCATCACTTACTCTATGTCCTATTTGTTTTGTTTTTAGTGGAAACCAGCTCAAGTGCTGTGTTGAAAGGGGATGGTATAGTTAATTGAATAAGTTGTGTTGTGCTTTTGTGTCTTTGTAGGAACAAATGGACCTTATCATTTCTCTGAACTGTGCAGCAGAGGTCGGGACATTACAGAACAAATGGTTTTGGGAAAATTCAGAGCTATAGTGTGTTGCAGGCACCTTGCTAGTTACAACTAGCAAGATGACCCCAACACACACATGGTCCTGAATTTTTCCAAAACCAGGTGTTACCAAGGCTGGTGGAAGCTGCTGGGCTGTAGACAGGCTGATGGGGTCAGAGCTTCTGAATCTGGGTTGTCTAGCCTGCAGACACTCAGGGTATAATCTGCATGCTGGTAGGCTGACTATGAGCATCCCAGATTGGGAGCTAGAGCAGCAAAAAATGGTGAGGCAGCCAGGTTGCAGAACAAGTGATGACACAACCCACCCATTGGTCTGGATTGCACCCTGAACATTGTCACACACACATTGCCGTGGGAGCCTAACAGAAGGAAAACTATGGCAAAGATCTATGTGGTATGCCATAAGAGGAGATAGTAGGAGAGCCTTGCTAAGGACCTGATCCAAAATCCACTGCAGTCAACGGAAAGGTTTTCATTGATATCCAAGCGTTTACCTTCCAATCCTTAGTGAGGCACCTGCTAAAGTCTGGAGGAAGGTCAACAATATGATCTGAGACTGACAGCCTGAGTCTCCTCTTACTTTAGTGTAAAACAAGAGAGTAATCCCTTTGAAGTCAATGGTTTGATTCTGACATTGAGTAGGTTGGTGTAAATCTTTAGGGTTGATTATTACACTAGGTAGAAGAGATCAGCCCAAGAAAAATAAAGTGGAGTGAAACTAACAAGAGAATGGTAAATCAGGCTCTGAGTGTGATAATCTCAAACCCAGGGCTTCCAAGCATATGAGGCTCCACCCATCACTCTCTTGGTTGAACATGGCATGTTACAGCTGCATCAACAATACATCCACTTGCTTTTTCAGTTATTCTAGTAGAAGCGAATCCCAGGGTAGGAAGATTTAACATTAGCGCAAGAGTCAGACACATAAGTGGGAATTTCCGTGCTCTGAACCAAGCTGTGACATAAGAGTAGCTGGTGCTGATGCACTAAGAAGTGATGTAAATGCCATTACTTTAAATAGCATCCCATAAGATTGTAGTTATTAATAAGACAAAGGTACGGGAATTACATGACAAACACACACATAACCTGTCTCAAACAAATTCCTTTTCATAACTCTGGGTCTTAATAAATGCCGTTTCAGTTGCTTTGTTTCCCAAAGGATGTTGTTGTTTGACAATAGTATTTTTAATTAGGCATCTCCCCATCTTAGTCTCCCAGGTCAGCATGTTATAAATAGTGCTGCCTCTACCATATTGTTGTATTTTCAGCCATTGATTCACCCAGTTTATTCACATGCAGTGCTTATTCACCATAAGCCAGGAATTGGGTTTTATTACTGATGATAAAATGCTAGTTGTGTAGCTCATAGCCCTCAATGCACCTGTAGTCAGCTTTGTAAATGCCTGAAAACCATTGTACATGGTTTTGGTTTTTAATATTATGGATACCAATCTGCCAGTCTGCAAGATTAATAGCATGAGTACACGCATGAACACACTTGTTTGCAGAACAAATGCATTGTTCTAGGAATCTTTTCTTGGAAATGTAGCTGACGGTAAAGTATGCAACTCCCTTTCTATCTGCTGTTCCTACATTGAAAACTGACAGCCTGAATATTCATTAATCATTCAGATTAAATTTTAAAAAAAGACAATCAGATCCATAACTGTTTGCTGATTGGAGGCCGAGCTGTGGGTGAGAGAAGGGATGCCAGTTTAGCAGAGAGGTGTTTGTCACACAGTGATCCTGAATTAATCAGATCAGTTGATATCAGTTAAGCTGTTACTGTGAGAGGAAGACAGAGTTTTCACAGAGCCTTTGGTCCTTTAAGGGAAGATGAATCCAGCCCTACCTTTGACAGATCAGCTGTGGGGCTACGGAGCAACTGATAGGCTGGAGAGCACGGGAGGACCAGATCCACCAAAGTAGTTAGGCATTTTTAGGCACCACTGACAAAACTACCTCTCAGCTGCTGCCTACAGATGTAGGTGCCGTTGGATGCCATCCCATAGCTAACTTGCTGGTCAGAATCCTAAATCAAGCCAAAGCCCCTAAGTTGGATTCTCAAGTTAGTTGGGGAAATGCCAACATAGCCAGCAGGGCCTGATACTGTAGACGTGCTCTAAGCAGGCATAAGATGTGACACCTGTTTTGACAAGACTTCATGTGGATCTCCTGGTGATTAAGGCATTCATCTGGGCTGTGGGAGACTCAAGACCAAAACCCTGCTCTGTCTGATTCAGAGCAAGGACTTGAGCCGGGGTGTCCTACACCTCTGGTTAGTGCCCTGACCATCAAACTCTCTCTGTCTCTCTCTCTGGTTTTTCACAAGATCTTCTCAGGCAAGGGCCTAACAGACTGGTTTGGCATGGATACTTTCTGGGCTGGTGAGCTAGCCCACATATTTATGTGGGTTGGTCACACAATTGCTCCATCTTCCAGAGATACAAAAACTGGGCCTGAACCTGAAAGGCATTCAGTGCCCTCCACTGAGGAGCTAACAGAAACTACTGGAGTCAGTGGATACTGGCCTGTCACAGGTGACAGTTATTAACTTCATAACCCTGACTTTCATCAGGTGACTGAGACCCAGAGCTGAAAATAAAAAATAAAAAACTCCATTAAAATTTGAAAATTTACCAGTCTGGGGGCTGGCTCTGCCCCCCAGCCCCTGAAGGGGCAGAGATCTGGGTGGAAGGGACAGGACTGGGGTCAGCATCCCAGCCAGCCCTTCTATGCTGCCTGGCCCACACCCCCCGGGGCTGGGGCAGCTGCTCCTTTGCTCCCCTCTACCCCCCACTGGCAGACGGTGGGGAGGGGGACAGGGGACAAAAGGGTCAGCAATGATAAAGCGTTGCCGTGGTGGCGCTTTAAGCAGGGTCCTTTGCCATGGCAGCACTTAAGGACCCTGCTTAAAGTGCTGCCATGGCAGGGCTTAAACGTCGCTGCCCCTTTTGTGCTCCCTCATTGGCAGCCTTGCCACTAGGGACCCAGCAGGGCCACTGATAAGGGGTGATAAAGGGGCAGCGATGCTAAAGTGCTGTTGAGGCAGCACTTTAAAGTAAGGTGGTAGGGGCTGGTACCGGTGCCCATTTTTTCTAGCCTGTACTGTCTTACTTTCACCCTTACTGAGACCAGGAAATGAAGATGCATGTCCCTTACCTTCACTCCTGTGAGTCACAGTTTTATTATAGCAGGTATTTGTGCCATGTAGAATTGGGACCCAAATAAATGTTTATATGTGAAAAACAATTTCCCATCAGAAATAAGATGTGGGTTCTTTCAGATGCCAGAAAGGTGCAACATTTCAAAATATATTTCTTTCCTCCACACAGAATTTATCAAATGATTCTGTTGTGGCGGGGGTCACTACATCCTGTTAATTCACATAGCCTTGCAAACTTTAGTCATTGAAGAAATGCAGTATTGTTATTTTTGTTACTCTGTGGTCCTGTTGAGAGAGGCTGAGGCAGCTGAAATAGAGATTCTTCTCAGCTTTATTTTCTTTATGTAGAGGCACTTTTTGGGACAAAAGTAGATTCTGAGAAACCAGACTGAGATTCCTGGAAAAGGAGATTACCTACATACTCTTTGTGACTGCTTCTGTTCCAGGACTTGCATACATTTAGAAAATCTTTTGTGCACTGAGTAACAACATGAAAAGACTCCAAGGTTTTCAAACTAAATTGGATCTTTATTAAGAGAATTACTGTCAGTGGTATTTCAGTTGTCATTCAAGCCATGTGCACACAGACTAACTTTCTGGTTCCTTCTGCAAACTCTTCCCTCTGGCATTCTAAGCTCTTTCCAAGTGCCATAGAAGTTGCTACTAATATAGTAATACTTTGAATCACTGATTTCTCCTTCACTGGGAAGCCAAATTGCAAGGTACCAGTCTACTAGTACTGGACAGAGTGGTAACTGGTGTCAAACAGGACACTATCAGAAGTTGAGGCAACACTGTAATGAGGTCTCATTTGATTTCTTATTTTTACAAAACGTGAAACACTACATTCATTACTAAACTACTGCGTGAAATATACTCACAACCAATTAAAATAAACCTCAAAAATAGAAACAGACGAACAAAGTACATTTAGTGATGAAAGATCCTTGATTTTTTTTAAAAAAATGTTTGTTCCCCTTTAGTTTACAGAATGTCTAGACTTCAAATTATCTGACTGGTTTTAGTGTGAATTAGCAAGGAACTGCCACATATTTGTATTAATAAAATGTTATTTCTGTGATATTCAGTGATCACTGAGTGCTTGCAAGAGATCAGTCCCACAGTTTCTATGACAAATCATTATCCACATGCAAGCTATGCCTTAAGAAATAATCCTCTTGCTATAGAAATGTGGAACCAATGATTTTTAGGCAAGAAATTCTTTTGATAGCTACGGGAACATCTCCTCCTTAAAATCTGAATGTATCCAGGTCCCATAAGATTTCCCATAAAACTGAAATCCTGTCGCTAGCAATAGCAGCCCATCTACTTAGTAACAGAGATCACAAGGAACTCATCATTCTCATGGTCTGCTGTCTTCATTTGTTCCCTGTGGGATACAAGTGAAAGTCTCTGTCAAGGTCTCTGAAAGGTCACAATTCTTGGTCAATATGAGGAGTTACATAAATTCAGGAGTCAGAATTTTTAAAAGAGATGGACTTAGACTACAGAATTCATTCCCACAACAGGGGAAAATTATCACTAACCTAATTGCTTTCAGAACTAAATGGAAACCTCATATCTTCAATGTAACTTTCCATCAGTAACTGACATAAACCCCCCTTTCACCAGTGATACTTCCTCCTCAGTGTGGGGTGTTGGTGAGGGAGTGATTGGCACTCGGCTCTACTGACTTTACACCAATTGTGAAAATCCCTGCTAGAGAAAATCTCAACTGGCCAGCTATGGAACCTCTAAAAGGTCTGAGGAACCAAAACAGAGTAAAGAATCTGGACCAGTGTTTCTAGAAAGAAAAAGAAGATACAACTGATTTTTTCTTCCAGTTGATTTTTGCTAATTTAGCAGTACAAAACCACAATTAACCCTCCCTTAACCATCCAGTTAAGACAGATTTGTTGCAATTTTGTGTCACTGGAGCAATGCAAAACAGTTAGAAGGTACCACTGAAATGTCCACTGCTTAAAGACCTGTGTAGTCATTTATACCAGTGAATTGAGAATTCAAAGTGAATGAAAATGCAACTCAACCAGAACAGTAACTAGAGTTTAACCAAATTTGAAATTTTCATCCCACAGAAAATTCTGACTTTTCAGCACTTGTTTCCATCCCATGTTGGAACCAAAAGTTAAAATTCTGAAACTTTTCACAAAACAGAAATTCTGAAAAAATTTGATTTGGAAATGTCAAAATGTTTTATATTTTCAATCAAAACAAAACATTTTGACATTTCCAAAACTGTAATGTTTAGCTTAGGTTAAAAGAACTGACCTGAAATGCTTTGTTTCAAGTCAGTTCAGGATTAAACTGAATTTTTCAGAATTTGTGTTCTGCATGGGTGCACTGCATTATGCGAGTAGTAGTTAGAAAGACTCATGTCCCCTTTCACCCTTATGTCCCAGGCTCCCAAGCCACACTACATCATTCATAATGACCGTGCATCTCAGTCAGAGGGAAATCTGCATTTCGTTATTGGAGATGTAGTAATCCAGCCGATAGGAAAGAATGGCAGAGCCATAAGGCAATGCACTAATAGGGAAATACAGTTTAATGTGGTGTCAAACTGACTCGAAATTAAACAAATCAGGTCAGTTAAAAAAAAACAAAGTATTTGTATTTGGATAAAACCAAACCAAACTCAAATATTTCATTTAAATCCCCCCATCACCACCAAAAAAAATAAATTCAGCAAGTTTGAAATTTTCCCATAGAAATGTTTGCAGTTTTGGCAAAATCATTTTAAATCAGAAAAATAAATTCTCCTGGAAAATTCCCAACCAGTTCTAGTGGTGACACTTGACAACTGCTTTGCACTAATTTTGGACAGATATAAACTAGACAAAGGTCCAGGCAATAAAGAATAATGCCCTAGTAACCTGTAAGTATATAATACTTTTGTTACTATTAAGAACATACCATTTCATAAAATACCTAGAGAGCAGCCACAACTCCACCCAAAGCTATTATGTTACAAAACTGTCCTTTTCTGGATGCAGTCCTATCTAGACTGTGCTACCTATGGCTTGTATTCATTACTAACATCCACAGCTGGTCCATTCAAAGTATGCCATTTTGCAGCCCATCTGTTCAGAGAAGCGATCTGTAACACTGCTCTGTTTGGTCTAAAATTGCTTTATCATTGGAGATGCAGTTACTAAACAGAACTCAAATAAAGATGTTCAGTTTCTACTTTTAGATCCCAGTGAGATAACTCCTGTCTAGACAGATGGATATCTGGACGGTTAAACCAAGGACAAACTGAGAGGTAAGTGAACCAGGCTGAATAGCATTCCTTCATTATTGTGTCTTGTCTGATCCCTTAATCCCGAAGACACTGTGAATGCTGAATTCTCACTCTCTTCTTGGCAGGAAATGGGGCTGAAATGAAACTGAGTTAACTCTGAGCAAATGGATTGTTGAGCATGTTTAGAAAAAATGGAGGAAATGTACAACAGAAAGGAAAGAAGCCCTTTCCATGAATTGTGGACTAGACTACTGGAACAGGGCGACACCAGTCTCTCGCAAGCACCCCCTGGGTGAGGGTGTGCGTGCCTGCTGTTTCCTCAGTTTTCTCTGCTCATGATGTCCTGCCTGCTACTCTTGGCAGGAGGGTCTTTGGTGACTCAGCTGCTGGCCAAGTCACACACAGTACATGTGCAAAACAAACAAAATGAATTCCCTATGGGGTATATTGTCCAACTGGGCCTATTGAAAAGCCCTCAATAATTTCCTGTAGCTCCAAATCCCTATACAATGTATGGAGAGAAGTAGGCACCTAAGAGTGGGAACCGCAAGCAGATTGGGGAGCTAGCCAGTGGGAAATGCTGAGATTGAGAGAGACCCACTGCAGAATATCCCATACCTCAGTGGTTAGAGCACCCATCTCAGGAAAGGTGGGAGAAATAGATTTAAGAACATAAAACACAAGAATGGCCATACTGGTTCAGACCAGTGGTCTGTCTAGTCCAACATCGTGTGTGCCAATAGTGGCCAGTGCCATATGCTTCAGAGGGAATGACCAGACCTGGGGAATTAACAAGTGATCCATTCCCTGTTATCCAGTCCCAGCTTCTGGCAGTCAGAAGTTTAGGGACACCCAGAGCATGGGGTTGATTACTTGACCATCTTAGCTAACAGCTATTGATGGACCTATTGTTCAAAAAGTTACCTAATTCTCTTTTGAAACCAGTTATAGTTTTGGCTTTCACAACATGCCCTGGCAACGAATTCCCCAGCTTGATTGTGTGTTGTGTGAAACAGTACTTCCCTATGTTTGTTTTTAAACCTGCTGCCTATTGAGTGTCCCCTGGTTCTTGTCTTATGTGAAGAGAGAAATAACAACACTTCCTTATTCACTTACTCCACATCATTCATTTCATAGACCTCTCTCATATCTATTCCCTTCCCCGTGCTGCCCTGCCTCAGTCATCTCTTTTCCACACTGAACAGTCCCAGTCTTTTTGATCCTTCCTCATACGGAAGCTGTTCCATACCCCTAACCATTTCTGTTGCCCTTCTCTTTTTCCAATTCTAATGTATATTTGTTGAAATGGGGTGACCAGATCTGAACAGTATGCAAAGTGTGGTCATACCATGGACCGATATAGTGGCATTATGAGATTTTCTGTCTGTATCATCTATCCCTTTCCCAATGGTTCCTAACATTGGAACCATTTTGTTCAACTCAGGCAGAGTGTACGCGGGGATGTCAGCAAACTTATAAAGTGCCTGAAACAACTATGACTTAAAAGCAGCCAAGTCAGCAGGCTGTAAATTGGCCAAGTCACAGCCTCACATTGATCAAGGCAGGAGGGGAGGGGGGTTTGGTGCCAGAGAGGGCAGCTTGACCCTGCGATCTTCCTGATAAGAATTGTGCTGAAATTGCTAATACATGCATCTTGGAAGAACAGGGTGTGCACCAGGAATGTATCTAACAGGGTCTCAAGGCTGCAAAGTCTGGAAAAACCCACACCTGGTTAATCAATAATTGCTCTTGCTGGACCATTGAAACTGCTTGTAACAAGTTTTCTTTAAGGGACATACTAAAACATAAACAAGGGGAAAAAGTTTCAGGTAGTGGAACTTCTCTGGACTCTTCCTCTGGATACATCTTGCAATCCCCAGTGGTCCCCAGATGGGCTGCCGCTGTGCCACTCAAGAGCCACACTCAGCTTCTGTAATTATCAAAGTTGGGGGCATTTTACTAACATGTTGTGGACGTGTGTAAGTGCTTGAGATCAAGTAAAGTTTAGCTTTAAGTGAAAGCATCCTTGTGTTGTCCTGTTTGTGCCAGCCATCTATCGGTCAGACAGCCGTGTCTCCCCTGATTTATTTCCTGATACCTCCTTGCACAGAGTAAAAGTTACCAAGAGCTTTGGATTGAAAGGACCCCAGATAACAGAATTTGGAGCTCCCAGCGAGGATTGGTAGAGAGGAAGGAGATGGATGATACAAACAGTTTGTAGTTTGTCCATTGCAATAAGAAGTAAAAGATGGTGGGGTCGGGTCGCTCTCTACAAGTTCCCGTGTCACAGTTCACGAGTTAATTTACGGATACATTCCGTTACTGGGACTGATTGCCTGCTCGAGTGGAGAAATTACGTCCAGAGATAGGGGACCAACTCCAGGACACAGCCCCAAAGAGCAGGGCTGCCAGACCTTAACACTCTGCCCATGACACCATGCAGAAACTGGAGTCCCCCAGATGGACCTGACCCTGACTGGCCATCAGGAAAAGTTCATCTGTCTTACTGGGAGTGGTGAGCACTGCATGTGTAGCATGTGCAATCTGTGCTTTTGGTGACTGTAAATAGAGGTTATGTGGCAGAGAGGGGATTTAAATCAGGGTCTCCCGTATCCCGTCAGTTGCTACTCTTGCTCTCACCACCAGGATAAAGGGGAAGAGGAGAGTGTCATCACCTCCTCCTGGACCTGGGTTTTGTGCTGAACCTGGGTTTTGTGCTGAACTTGATGCATTAGATGTCCTCTGAGAACACCCAATGGATCATGCCCCATAAGCAAGACAGACAGGGGCTGCCTAACCTGAGGATTCTGTCAGAGTTAGGCTTGAGCTAGGTCCCTGGGTATCAAGACTAAGGCAGCCGTGAACATGCCCAGTTGCAGGTTTTTATGGGTGATTTTAATTGGTGGAAACTTAGGTACCGAGGGATTTTCAACATCTACAGGATTAGCTGGCAGCTGAGAACTGGGTTTGAGGATCTAGATTTTGATGTGGATACCTAAAGTGGCAGTTAGGTGCCTAAATTCCTTCGTGGGGATCCCTGTGTGGGAGAGCTTGTGCAACTTGGGACACAGTTTCTCCTGGTGAGGGTCAGTGCATCTGCACAGGGCTTTGTGAAAATTAACTACAGGCCCAGGAAGTGTAACAGGCCCCCTCCCTGCATGCTCTTCCCACTCTGCAGACCAGTGTATAGTGAGACAAATGGTAAGTCCATGGCCTTGCCTTCTTCCCACCCCTTTAGGTCACTGTATGCCACAGAGGAGTAGGCAGGGAGCTATCCCTATTCTTATTCCAGTGCAGGAACAACAGTTCTGTCTGACCTTTAGGCAGTCTTCAAAAGAGATGGGTAAGGCTCCTTGGACCCTTTTTCTCCCCCTCTAGTCTAGACAGGAGCTGGCCCTTAATTTGGCCGAATGTGCATTGGTTGGCGCCAAATCCCAGCAAGGCAAAATATATTGGTGGAGTGTAAAAGTAAAATATAATATTGATATATATTTAAAAACCCTCTCTCTGATGACTGCTGCTTTTAATAATCAGCCTTACTGTAATCTTTGTCCCTTACACATTACGTACGCGTTAATCATGCAGGAAGCAAGATCAACAGAATGTAATTACAAATTTCAAATAGGTGGCTCTACACAGAAAAGGGATCAGAGAACCTGTATCTTATCAACTATGATGTTTGGACTGAGGCCAGATCTCAGTAATTCAAGTTAAGGACCTTTATAAATCTCTTCCTTAAAGTTAAAACTGGGCTTCTCCTTTCTCATTTCTTCCTTTCCATCCTTCCCCCACTCCCTGCTCCTTCCTCATGGTCAGTATCCCTGTTAGTGCTGCACTTTCAACAATGATTTCACTCTAAATAATGTACATTTAAATTTGGTCTCATTGGTTTCATTGCAATGTTAACCCTCATAATTCAATTTTACTTTAGAAAGAGTTATTATCTACCCCACCCCGTGCCCCAATCACTCACTTTCAGCAAGAATACAGAGTGCTCCTTCCTGGTCTATGGAAAATGCAGAATTATCTCCAGAGATGGTTTCTTGAGACCTGTCAACAGCTCAATGGACTAACAGACTGAAGAAGCTTCCTCAGAATCTACCCCTTTTGGAACTCAGAGAGTGGTTTAGCACAGACCCCACAGCTGCATAATATAGGAACAAAGACTTTGCAGCAGCTCATGTGCAGAGACCTGCTTTTTAGTCCAGAGAGACCCAGCCTGTCTGAAAGAGGATGGAAACCACAGCAGCCAGCCCTAGGGAAACCAGTTCAAAGAGATCAGAATCTGATTCTCCATTTCCCTGTGTAACCATTTACACAAATGCAAAGTGGGTGCAAAGCACTAGCGGGTTAGAATGATAGTATTTCATACCTGCATTGCTCTCACCTTACACTGGTATAAATAACTGCACAAGGGGCAGGGCAATAGAGAATCAGGATCTCAGCATCTCAGGCTGCCTGCTTAACAAAAGAAGAGAATGATGCTACTCAATTTGAGAGAGAAGGAATGAGGTGCAATGCAGGCTTTGGAAGGAGAGTTAGGTGACCAGCCACAGAGTGAGCAGACCTACATGGAGAAAGGAGAGAGACGGTAATACCTGGAAATGTATCCACTGGCTGAATTAAAGAAGAGTGGAAGAATGGTAATCTACTGGCTTTAGAGGAGGAGACGGGTAAGGACTGGCAACTGCTGGTACCCTTGCCAATCAGGGCAAGCACAGGAAAAGTGGCCAGGAGTGAGAGAGGGGCAGGGCTGCCAGTCATGAGTATAAGGGTGAACAAGCCTCCAGAACACTGGCCAGCTCCACAGAGCCTTGAGTGGGAGAGGTGGACAAACGGGATTCAACAATCCTGACTGCCTGGTTTCACTGGGGGAGAAGAGAAGTGCAGATTGAGAAAAGAAGGAAAGAAAAGACAGACCATGTAAGTTCTCAGCGCATGTATACAGAAGTTGGATGTTTGGTCTGACAGTGTTACAGGTTGAACCCTTAGATTCTCCTGTGTAAAAATCTCTAGATAGGGTGGGGTAATGATTTTTTGACATTTACACTAAAGCCACTTTACACGACTCTAGCTATATAAAGAGGCCTTTACCTGGGCACAAGATACATTACTTAATATAAAAGAAACTCATGCCCAACCATTGCAAAACTAGGTAAAACCATCTCTTGATCCCAGAGAGAAGGACTTGAAGGAGAAGGAGATGACCTTTTGACAGGGTCTTCAGTGTCCTTGCTGTGACTGAGCAGTGTGTAACTGAGCAGGGAAATGCCCCCACATTCACACCATACTCTATGCCAAAGGGCTTTGCTGCTAGATGAGGATCAGCTGATGTGCAAATGCACTCGGACCATTCACATTTCCCCGGGAATGCCTGGAACACTGTCCCCTACACTGGAGGTTTCAATGGGGTAGCACAGAGCTAGCTCTATCCCACCTTGGGAATCCTTCCCACGTGGAGGAATCCTTAGATGCCAAGTTAAAGCAACACTAAGGCCCTTTTTTACTGCTGGAGCAGCAGAAAGAAGTGGAATCAGGCAGCCAGGCACTGGTCTCTTTTTTTATATCCCTCCAACGAGAATGCTCAGTATCACACATAAGATCAGACAGTAATGAGACAGTATCACAATCCTCTCAAGCAGAAGCAGAATATTTTAAATTACTTTAGCCATGGTACAGCATTGAAGTCAAACAGATTTTTGAGGCATCTGAAGTTGTTAAGCCACCTGGATCAGGTGACATAACATAACGTGCTAGCAGTTTATATGAGTCCTGGGAATTGGTATTCCTTATCTAAAGGTCAAAGATTGATCCTACAGTCAGTTTTGCTTTGCAAGAAAAAAAAATTGTGTTACACACTTTTGACCTGAAACCAGGATTTATGGAGTCTTGAAAGTAACAGTTTGGCAATTAAAAAAAAAAATAAAAAAATCAAATTTGTCAAAATGTTCATCATGTTTATTCTGGGTGATAATTTACAGTAGGTGAATTCTCTAGGAAAAGAGGATTGTTTAAAATGTTTAGCATTAGTACCCTTGCAGTATTAGACAGATGGGTTTTTGTTTGTTTGTTTGCTTTTTGCTGAGAAGCCTGCTTCCTAGTAAGAACAAAATGACAGTAGGGCCTATGGCTCATCTTACTTATGGCAATAGTCATTACTTACATAAAGTATTGACCTCAGTATGCCAGCTCTTCAGCTTGCATCATCAGCAGAGCTCCATTGACTTCAGAGGATTTACCCTGCTTTACACCAGCTGAGGTTCTGGTTCAATGAGCTATACATCACCAAATGTAAATTGCAGCAGGCTTTATTTGTAGCTGGTGTTTAATAGATGGCAGTGTTTTCGTGTTTGCAGTCCAGGATTTCCTGGTCGTCTGGGACTTTGAAGGAGATGATTTAGCTCTGTCTGAAAGAATTAGTGCAAGTCCAGTGGTTCACCTAGGACTCCCTGAATAAGAAATTGACTGGTTTCAATCAAAAAGAAAAGGATGCTGAAGACAAAACACATGCAAGCAAAGGTGACAGAGTGAGTGAAAGGGATGCAGTTCAGTATTTTTATCATTATTAATTTGTATTAAAGTAGCAACTAGCAACCCCAGTCAGGGACCAAGACGCCATCATTCTAGGTGCTGCACAAACAGAAGAGGGAGACTCTGGCCCCCAAAGACCTTATACTGTAAAGGTTGTTTATTTAAAGTACTGTTCCAATTTTGATATCAATTATAATTAAAGAGGAAGCACATGCTTGTTATTTACCAGTTACATTTTCCCTTTCTTTTTTCCTGAAAGTGCTGGCAGAGCTCTGCAGAAAGGCTTGGTCTTACAAAAGTGCAGTGTCAAAAAAAAGGAGGGGGATGCTCTAGAAGAGAGAATGAGACTCGGGGCTTGAATAAAGATCAGCTATCTGCAACTTAATTCAGTAAAGATCAAGATAATGTCGGTACGCAGGTGGAATAAGCTGGAAGAGCTGGCAAGTTTTACAACAGAATCCTGATGGGGGGGGAATGCATTATTTGTAACACAGGTACACAACTGAGGTGTGCTACAAGAGCCGCAAAGAGATGTCAGTTAGTTAATTATTAGTTGGTGCCAGACCCTATTATCAGTGCAACACATTAGTAATCAGTTCTTGTCCTAAAACACCAGTGAGAGCCTTCTCTTTTTTCCTCCTCTGCCCTGACATTTAAATGATGTAAATATAGCACATGTATCTTTCACAGAACTCTATCACCTCAATCCTGCAGATGCATTCAGTGTCCACTGGATGGAACAGACAGGGAGAGACACATTATGGCTTCCAAATCTTGGGACTCGCCGGGGGCTTGTCCAGCTCCCAATGTTCCTTAGTGCATCCCTGGAGCTACACTAAACTACACTTCCTTACACCAAAAGAACCATCTGCTGGGGAATCCAGGCTCTTTCTGGCCCTTCTGCACACAACACACCAGATATAGCAAGGTCCAGGGAAAGTCCCTGGATGGTACTACCAGGAGTGGGAGAGACAGCAGGACACCAGGGCCATGTGGACCCCTCCCCTTCCAATGGGAGGAATCCTTCTCTCCAGTTTCTGATCAGGAACAGGGCCATCTTACAGGTGGGCTACCCAGAGCACTGTGGTCTGGGGAAGGTCAATGGTCAAGAGGCTGCAGAAGGTCCACACCCACCCAGGAAGCAGGAGAGGTAAAGGGGACTGTGGAGTAGGAGATAGGATGTACCCTCCCAGCAGCATGACACCTGTAGCACCACTGCTGCTCCACCTGCTGCTGTTCTGCTTGCTGAGTGACCGTCAACTGCTCGAGGAGCAGTACTTAAGGGCACCAAAGAAAGTTCACCTAATGGGCCATTTTCCCTAAGGCCTGTCCTGAGTAGGGAGAAACTTTAAGGTGATCCTCATCAAGTTTTCATCCCCTGCTGTGGGTGTCACCATGAGATGGGATAGTGTGGCTCCGTATACCTTGGCCCTCTCCCCACCATTACAGATTCTGCCTCATCTAAAGCAATGAAGACTTTGGTATCATCCGCAGCACATTTGTTCTGAGCTCTCTCTCATAGTGTAAATCAGGAGTAATACACTAATTTCTATGATACTGCAAGGTGTAAAACTGGTGTAAGTAAATGAGGAGTGTGGACACATTTCTTTTTAAAAAACATTTGTTTCTCATCACAATTGTGCAGTAGAATACGTATTAACCAAAAAAGCTCAGTTTTGTAGTAACTAGAGCCAATCAGAAACTGGAATTTTTGTCCTATGGGAAATTCCAACCAAAAAAAAAAAAAATCAGAATAAGCCAATTTTTTTAAATTTTTCCATGAAACAAAAATGCTAAAAACATTCCATTCAATACTATCAAATCATTTCAATAAGGAATAAGTTTCATTTTTTCAACTTTTATATTAAAAGCAAATTTTAATACATTAAAATTAACATAAAATTAATCAAAAAATGATAAACCAAAATATTTCATTGTATACAAAACTAGATTTTTAAACACAGAACTGTTCCATGGGAAAAATTTTGATCCGCTCTATTAGTCACATTTTGAGGTTCCTAGCGCTTTCTGCAACTGTTTTGCTTTTTACTAGTGGACGTAGTGGAACATATGGCCCATAATTTTCCATTGAAACAGATGAAGCATTATATACTACCACACTGAATCCAAGGCCTTGCCATAGAAACCAGCCTATTTGTACTATAACTAATTTATTTGCTTGGTAATGAACAGATTTTTATTCAAAGCAGCATATTGTCACTAATTCCAATAGCTTTTATCTGAAACCAATTATTTTTCAAAACCAATGCATTTTAATTTAAACCAAGATATTTTTGATCACATTCTTTTCCCCCCCACAGTATAATACATTCAACCAAACTAGCAGGTACTTTTCAAAGGAACAAATGAATTTCCACTGAAAGATCATTTAAACTAATTTAAACCACTCATGTCAATTAAAAACAATTTGACTTTCGATATGTCTAAGAATAGAGCTATATTAAAGTCTGAGTCTAACAATACATGCTTGAAATCAGCACATTTTTAATTAAATCAAACACTTATTGTCTGCAATGGACACAGTTTTGACAACACTTCTACTTTCTTGAAAGTGTGTGACATACACTACTAGTGGGCCAGATTCTCATCTGGTGTAAATCAGCACCACTTTATGGCCTTCATCAGAATTATTCTAATTTACACCAATGACGATCAGACATACTGGATAAATCCAGAATAAGAATAGTTACTATTATTATTATTACTATGTGCATGTGAGATTGGAAGGCTAATGCTTTTCTCTTAATCCAATTTTATGCCACTGTAATTCTACTGACACCACTTAATTACTCTTGATCTATAACAGTGCAAGAGCAAAATCTCATCCTGTGGTATATCTTGCCCACAAATACAAAGTGATGGTGATATTTTTATGTAAGGCATGAAATAAGAAGCATTAAGCCAATCAGCACAGGGCATCCAGCGATTTGCTTCTTGTGTGACCATTTATACCTGTGCAAAGCAAGTCAAACTGAGTGTAGAACACAAGGTCCAAGGCACTGGAGAACTAAGCTCTGAGTCTCTCTCTGAGCTGACTCTCATATTAACAGCATAAGCAGTGCAGTGGATAGAAGACTAATGAGGAGGCAGCTCAATAAACAGAGTTCTGACAAGGTGAGCAATACAGTAGTATCATAAATTTTTTTAAAAAAAATCCTGTATTGGACGCCATTGGTAACACCACATCCCTGGGAGGGGTCAAATCTGGTACCTCTGGATCTTAAAGCATGTGCTGCTTCTATCTGAAGTAAAAGTTCACACTCTATTAGCAAGGGTTGTGGCAGGCTCATTAATCTCAATACGTGACCCAAGAGGGAGAGGACAGAGCATCTCACTGAGTGGGTGTGGATGACACAAACATTTGTTTTAAACAAGCCAAAATTATTGATAGTACTTTCACGAAGAAGCACAGCAAAAGTGCCTGTGTTTTCTGTCCACAGGATTTCAATTAAACGAAAGAATCAGTAATGTTAATATACACCTTGTTAATTTTCTCCACTCAGATTGTCTATTTGGTACATGCTATAATATCTGACCACATGCTAATAGTTGATAGCTCAATACATGTTTGCTCTTAAACATTGCAGTCACCCACACAAACAGCTTTCCACATCTCTGCCCACCTATGTTTCTCTGAAGGAAATATGTATTTGTTAAAAATAATACAGGAACTAATTGTTAGTGGAAAATTACAGTTTCAGAGGCATACAATAAGGACCTACACTTTCTCCCATTGAAGCCAGTCTGAGCTTTGTCACTGACTTCATGGGAGCAAACTGGGCCCTAAAGACAGTGTATAAAACAGTAGCCTTAGAAGTAAGTAATCCTGTAGTGTTGAATGAGGCCTTCAATTTCCCTTAGTGTATCTGTGACAGCTGTATATGATCTTCAGGCGAAGAAAGCTTCTTGACCCTCAAAAATGAGGAGTCCGGTGGCACCTTAAAGACTAACAGATATATTTGGCATAAGCTTTCATGGGAAAACACACACTTCTTCAGTTGTTTTTGTGGATACAGACTAACATGGCTTCCCTTCTGTTCCTTGATCTTGAAATTCTTCATCCCTCTCCCTACATTGGGGTCCAAACAATGTAAGAAATGGGATATGTACAGGTCACAACTGATTTCTTATCAAGACAGTAACTATCAACCTCTTCCTGGCCAAATCTTGGGACCTTTAATCCATTCTCACCTCTTAGTCTCTAAGCTGCTTTTGATACTTGTGATTATATGCTTCTGCTCTTACTAGGCTTTCAAGGTATTATCAACTTCTACAGTATTTCCCAGATCACTTCCTCAGGATCATGTGTGATAGGCCCTCACCCATTCACTCTTTATGCTGGGGTTTCAGAGGGCTCTATCCTTGGCTGCCTCCTGTTCTTCCCTCACACCAAGTCCCAATTCATCTACTTATAAACTGGAGCTTCTATCTTCTCTCCTGTCCCTTATCTCCCACTGTCCCTCTGGATATCTCCTGCTCCTTAATGTGAGTCATTACTAGGGCTGAATTTTCCATTGTACTACACCTTATATAGTCATTTTTATCAGTACTGTTTCATATGGTAGCATTATACACTACTTTGCACTATTATAATTGGCTACAAAAGATTCAGGGCAATGGAGAATCAGGCTGCTGATTCTTTCATCAATTTATTCTCCATACCCGTGCTTTCTCCATTACCAACATCACATTCTCTCTGTTGCTCAGCCCCACAATCTAAAGTTGTCCTTCACTTCTCTCTTTATTTCAACCAATATATCCAGGCTATATCCAAATCTTACCACTATTTCCTTTATGATATTTGAAAGATCAACACTTTTATCTTTGTCCAGACGGTGACATCGAGACTCACATCATCTCTCATTTTGATTATTGTAGCCTCCTTCTCACTAGCTTCCTTACCCGTTCCAGCCCACAGAAAATGAAGGAGCTAGGTTAGTTTTCTTTGACTGGCTTTCTGACCATTTCCCTGCATTTCATCGGTTACTGCCCACTCTGACTTCTTCCCTGATTGCCCTTTTCTCCACCTCTACAATTTCAAGCTTAAAAACCAATAGCATGCTCTGGGCTCAAAGTAATTAAATTAAGGCAACACCTGCAAATACCCATTACATGAGAAAAACAGAAGAGGTACTCAAGGGTGATGGAAGCCTTTTCTGAGAAGAAAAGGCAATATTGGTGTAAAAGTATTAAATGTATTATATATTTGCTTACATATATGTACCTTAATCTGATATTTTATTGTTTGAGTGAAAGATTTTAGTGCTGTTTTACTTCTATTGCTTTGTTCATACTCACATATTAAACTGATTTTATGAACCCACTCACTAAATGGTTATTTTAATGTAGGTTTCCAATTTGTCCCATTTTCCTGTCTGACCGTTATAAATATGATCAACAATATTTTAATATGTCTGCCTACAGTTAAGATAGTAGACTTCAAAATGAGTACCAATCCCTTGAGCCTTCAAACACCTGAGCATGTGAATAACTTGACTCACTTGAATAATCCTATATACTAACCAGTTCTATTTATGTCAGTGAAGTTATTTTGTAAATTTCAAGGTTGAAGAGAGGGGATGGATATGATCATCTACTCTGACCCACCTGCATAACACAGGGCAAAGGACCTTACGCAATAATTTCTTCATCAAGCCCAGAACTCCTGTTAGAATGAGAGCATCTCTTTCAGAACATTACACAGCAACTCAGGGCACACATGCACATGCAGAGGATCCAATCCCCGGTCTATAGACTCAGGCTCTTGGCGCTCATGCTTAACATAGCTCTGTAGGCAGTGCTTTTAAGTTGCTGTTTGGGCTAGAGCATGAGCTCTGAAGCCCCTCCCCCTCTCCATGCTTCAGAGACCAAACCAACATGTCTGTTTTTACTGCAGTAGCACGAATTCTGCAAGCCCGAGTCTGTCAATCCAGGCCCAAAGGCTTGGTTCCGCAGGCTGTGTAGACATACCCTTGAAAATTGCAAATGATGGAGAATTTACTCATCCTTTAGGTAAGTGGTTCCAACAGTTAACTACCTTCACTGTTGAAAAAAATGTAATTTATTCTAATTTGAATTTGTCTGGCTCTAACTTCCAGCCACTGCTTGTCATTATGCCTTTCTTAGAAACTGGTCCTAATTTTCCTCCGATTTATACCAGATGAATGCCTATCTAATTTCACCACAGACTTGTGAGAGCAACATTAGGCCAACTCTGTTGTGGATGATGTTGAAGTCTATACCACTTTACATGAGGCAGAATCTGTAAAAACAAACCAACCAACCAACCTTGCACACTGTTTCTAGTTCCGACTATTGGATCTCATTACGCTTTTTATTATTAGACTCAAGAACCAGCACTAGGGCACAGTCACATTATATTCATCATCACTCACATTTGTGGAAAAAGTAAACAAAGAACAGAGCCCATTCTCCAATGTGTTGCATCTCCTATAGTCATTTCTATCATGCCAGGTAGTTGCAAAACCTTGCACTGGTGAAAACTACAAAATACAATAGTAACAGCGTAATCTCATCAACTTCACCTGAAGATTGAAGCCAATAGACCTATGATCATTTACACCAGTTGGAGACCTGGCCCTACAATCATTTTCACATGTGAAATGTTGCAGCATTTGAGTGCAGATTTTCTAAAGCTGAAAGAGAGTGCACTGACTCACCGCGCTACCTAATCCTCAATTTTTCCTCTATTCACAGCCTTGCACAAAACCGCAGTTAATCTGCAGGAAAATGGAGATGGAACTAATTTAGCATCAAATATTTCTGAGTTTACATAATCTGAATATGGAGATTAAACCTTTCTGCAGCTCAAATTCTTTCATAATGCTCAGTTACTGTTAAAATCCATATTAAGAAAAGACTGGTGTACTTTTAAAAATAACTGCATTTGCTGTTCTGTATCAAGAAAGATATTCCATTAAATAAAACACAGTTTGAGAAAGGTCTCAATTAGGCAGACTTTGGGATATTGTCATCAGCCATAAGAGACATACTAGTGGCTCTGATGCAATTTAGCAAAATGAAGAATTCTAATCCATTACAACACAGGTAAAAGCACTTTTAATACAATGTTGATTCATCGATTTGAAGGCCAGAAGGGACTGCTATGCTCGTCGTATGTGAGCTGCATAACAAAGGCAGTAAAATTTCCCTATATTAATTCCTTTTTGAACTACAGCACATCTTTTAGAAGTGGTACAATATTTATTTTAAAATTGCCAATGATGGAAAATCCATCACAACCCTTAATAAGTTGTTCAAGTGGGTAATTACCCACATTGTTAAAATTTGCACCTTATTTCCAGTTTGAAGTTTTTCTAGTTTCTGTTTCCAGACATTTGATCTCATTATACCTTTGTATGCTACTTGGCTGTTTACAACCCCTGATGAAGGGTGTAGTCCTAACATTTGAAGCAATAAACATGTCATTAAAAAAAACACAGTTCTCCCTATCTAAAATACTGTTCTTGAAAACGTCAGGCATTTATCAAAGGTAGTTAAAAAGATAGAGGACACTTAAAATGGTGCCACTGTAAAAGTTTATCATGGCACCATCCCAGTTATAAAGAACATCAATGCCCCTGCATTTTACAGTCATGTAGCGTTAGCATTCCTCTATCATGCAAGTAGACTATCTTTCCTACAGGAATCGATGTTAATGTAATTAAGTCTGCAGGGCAAGACATTTTCTTTAGCACAAGTCAAAATTTTAGAGCCCCAATACTGTGGGACAGTTTCCTTAGTTGAGCTGTATAGCTCTAGTGAAATCAACCGAGTTTCAACAGTTTTATACTGGATGATGATCTAGCATGGTAGTGGCAGCCATTAAATAGACTAAAAAAGACCAGCTTCAGGAAATCTATTATTTTAAACCAGAATTAAAAGACTCAAAACTTTTTCTTGACAAAAAATGTCTTTTCTTGGGGAAAAATTTGATAAATATTGAGAAAATAAGGACAAAATATAGCACAATAGCATTAGCTCTGGCTAGTATTAAAACTGGGTGTTATAAGTATAAAGTAGCCTAGAATTACTGTTTACCTGTAAGGGGTTAAGGTAAAGGTAGCCTGAAAGGTGGACAACTGACCAATAAGAAATTCCTCAGGAGACAAAGGATTTTAAGTTTCAGTTTTTCTCTGGCTCTTTTTTCTGTTCAACTCGGCTATGGGATGAACCACACCTATTTTTTTTTTTTTACTATAAGTATTAGTTTTTTATTTAATAAGGTAGTGAGTAAGTTTACCTTCTTTTTTGACATGGGAAAAAAAAAGAACTCCCAAGCTTATTTTACCAGCTTAGGTTATTTTTTTTCCCCACACAAACTTCTTCTGTGTCTGGAACTAACTACTGCCACCACCAAACTTAATATTTCAAAAACTAGGACAAAGGGGAGTTTGGGACCCTTCTTTCCCTTTCCACAAAACCCCCAAACTTATTCCCTCCCTGGAAAGCTTGAGAGAAAAGCCTCACCTGATCCTGCGAGACGTGCCCAATCCAAAACCAGAATTTTACACAATGGAAAACAGTCAGATTCTTAAAAGAAAAAGAAAAAAAAAAAGGAATAAATCCCTTATAACCATTAATAGAACAGCATCTACAATAATCAATAAAGAGTTACAGACAACCCCCTCCCCAAATTTCTCTGCCTGCTAAAGCTTACAGTATTAGAAAAACACAAATAAATTTCTACCAACTAAAAAGTTTTCCAAGTGATAAAAAGAAGGTAAACTTACTCACTACTTTACCTGATAAAAAACTAATAGTTATAGTAAAAAAAATAGGTGTGGATCATCCCATAGCCAAGTTGAACAGAAAAGAAAGCCAGAGAAAAACTAAAACTTAAAATCCTTTGTCTCCTGAGAAATTTCTTATTGGTCAGTTGTCCACCTTTCAGGTTACCTTTAGCTTAACCCCTTACAGGTAAACAGTAATTCTAGGCTACTTTATAGTTATGACACTGGGGAACCAATAACAAGCATAGGAGCTTCTCTCTTTATTTTTAATTCCATTCATGAAAGGCTATAACCTAAATTGTGTGACAAAGGTTAAAGCTGACATAATCCATGACACTGACAATTTTACATGGTGAAGAGAACTGTGTTCACTGAAAGATGAGAGAAAAATAAGACAAATGTAAAATCATCTGACAATTTTGTAACTTGAAACACTTTTACTAAAAAGGCCAGGCATTGAAAAATCCTTTCTTGAGCCAGGCAAGTACTTGCATCTGGTTAAGAGCAACTCTTTTCCTTGCTTTTCTAGTAGAAATCCCTGATGAGAGGAGGAAAAGTAGAATAATCATCAGTATGGTCATCTATCATAAGTGATACAGGATATTCTGTAAAACCCTTGTTTTTTTAATATTATACCTGCAAATTATATCACATCTTTTAAATTTTTCTACATGTACTGCATTGAAAGGTTGAGACAAGAAGCTATTACTTTCAAACTCAAGTGATATCAAACTGTTCAACCTCTTCAAAGAATAAATAGTGCTTAGAAGTTGGCCTCTCTTTAGCTAGCTGCAAGCATGACTGGTCAACCTATTGTAACAGATATCCAAGCTCAGCTTTTTTCTGGAATTTTGAGTCCCGAATCAATGTTCAAACGCTTTCCTTTGTAAATGCTATTTGGCAAAATATGTGCTGTTATTTTCTGAACTCAACACACATTGAAATCATACTGGCCATACTCACATGATCTTCTAAAAAGGGCCAGAGGGAACCATCAGCCATTGCAGCCATACAAGTAAGCAAACAGAATTACAGGAAAAAACAACAGGCTCTATTTATTTCTCCTGAATTCCAAATGCTCAGTGCCAAATTTTCTAAGGCTTATGCTGATATGAAGCTGCAGAACCCATATTTGTATATGCAAATTAGGCATCTGTACATAAGCATGGGTTTTGTATGGGCAATTGCCACATTTGTGTGTGCGAATTTATATCTTGTGACACAACTCAGGCACCCAGCTCTGCAACCCTTGGAAAGCTCCAGTTGACTACCATTGAAGTTTTGCTTGAATAAGGACTGCACAGTCAGGCCACGTGCATTGAAACGTTGCCCCATCATGGAGCTGCACAAAGTCAAATGAAGATAGCAGGATTACTCGTGCTTTAAAGTTAGGCACATGTTGAAGCAGTTTGATGGATCGGCTTGATTTTGTGAGGTACTGAACGCTGCCTTGACATAAATGCTCAGCATCTTGTAGGACTGTGCCCTAAAAGAATTAACTAATAGCTTCAAAGAAGGATATTATTATTCCGTTCAATGGAAATGTATCTTCTGATATAAGTAGCCATTATTAACAGGTGGTACAAAGCAAGTTCAAAGAGAGGAAATTCACTTTTTTATCCATTTCTTTTGGTCTGTGGTTTAACGAGGGGGGCGGCGAAGCTGACACTTCGGTGAAAATTGTCAGGCCTGTGTAGGTATTTCATTACAGAAAATGTATGTCACAGTAAATGTGTAGATGGAATCTGAGAAATCCCCTTTATTGCAGCTCTCTCTGTGGTTTACATTTACTGGGATCTCTCCAGTTAAACTAAGGTGCACATTGTTTGATAGTTAATTGCAATGCGTTCCACTTAATACGAACCATTAAAAGGATTGGAAACATTGCAAAAAAGGGAAGAGGAGGGAAAGTATTTATTCCTTTAAAATCCAACCTTTCCTTTTTATTAAGAGAAGAAATGGAGACATGAAATAGTAATAGCAAACAATGCAGCAGAAACCACTAATTCATTGTATTAATTGATTTCAAAAGTATGCAGAAGATTGCATTTTTCACTTGTAATCTGCTGAGTTTGAAATATCTGGCTGAAATGTGAATGTCTCTATTGAGAGACCTCCCACCCTCCAAATAGCACAGTGGTTTTCCATCTATGGTCTGCATACCCCTAACCGTCTGCAGACCATGTCTAAGATTTCCAAAGGGCTCTGCACCTCCATTTGAAATGTTTCAGGGGTCTGCAAATGAAAAAAAAAAAAAAGTTGAAAGCCACCAAATTAACACCACCACCTTTGTGGGCTATCCCTCTTCTGATGGAGGAAGCTGTGAAGAGGGAGAAGCGAACTCAGTGAGGTTCTTCCCTGTGTTGTTCGATGCTATTGTACTAGGTGCCATGAGAATCAAAGAAGGTATAGGTCTCTGCACCTACTCTGGGTTCCTGCAACTCATTTCCTGAAACCTCAGCTCTACCGGATGTGCATTGCCAAGGTCTTATATGGCTGTGATGGACCAAAAATTTTCCTTAAAGGAGAATTCTCTGCTGTGGATTAGAAAACGATATACAGTTTCTATCATGAAAACACACTTTTTTGAAATATTCCAGACCCCCTGAAAAAGGATCTGGTTTCAGTTCCAGAGAATTATTAATATATCCAAACAGGTTCACATATCCTTAGTCCTCTCCAATACAATGGCAATGAACTGAGAAGAGACAAAAATGCAGCAGGCATTACCAGGACCAAAATGGAGAGACTAAAAGGGTAGCCTTCTCGGGCCCTACACAGTCCAGTTACATTCAGGGAATTGTCCACTCCTCAGTGAGGCTATTCTCCTGCACAGTGACAATGTGGGCTGTTGGACTGAAGTGCTACAAGATCTGGATTCTGTTCCCACTTCTGCCAATGACCTGCTGTGTGACCTAGAGCAAATCACTTAATCTCTCTCTCTTGCGCTTCCCACACTTTGCTTGTCTTGTCTAGTCTAGTTAGATAGCCAGCTCTTCAGGGCAGTGGCTCTTATCATATGCATTTGTATAGAACCTAGCAGCATAGAACCCTCATTGTAGTACAAATAATAATAATAATAGAACAAAGGATGAAACTGTGATGATTACAAAGGTATTTATCACCCTTTATTTCCCCATTCTCTTCCAATGACAAACCTAGGGTGAACTCAAGCTAACAAAAACATGGAACAAGGTTTCAGAGTTAGAGTCTGTCAAATAAATGGAGAGGAAAATATTTACAGACATGGTTCTGGCTGAATTTCATTTATTAACATGCAAAACATCTTGGCACCAAATGTGTCAGTACTGTTATCAATATTCCAGTGCAATTCTCCTATTTGCAGAAGCCTGATAGGGCCTGGTCCAACTCCCATTGAAAGCAACAACAAGGCTCCCACCGAGTTCAATGGGATTTGGATCCAGTTCAAATTGCATTGTCATGTAACTTTTTATTTTAAATCCAACACTGTGAGTGATTTCTTAAAATGTGTACACTATAAAAATGTGAACATGGAAAAGGCTCCATCTACCCTTCTCTAAAAATATTAATTTTTCCCCTTATGCTTGTCACAGAAGATGGTCAACTTAATATAATCCTTACTCTTGATTTCATAGGATAAAAACTACTCACTCTCATTGTCAGGTCCTACAGGCAACACTAACTATTTAAGCAGAACTCAATACTTATCTGCAACATCTGTCAATAAAATAAATAAATGGAAAATACAATGGGCAACTTCTTGAGAGAAGAGAGGAAAACCTACTGCAAAACATACAAAAATAAAAGTCTAGAACTGTAAAAATACACCTTCAAGGGTAAAAGATTTTTTGTGGTTTTAAGGTGCACAGGTTGTTGCAGTCTGTGTGTGTGAAGAGTTGTTTTTTTACTGTTTTTATTAATGAGTGTCCAGCCACATATTCTTGTTACTTATCAACTAACTGTAATTAGAAGATTATAGTTAAATACATGTTTGTTGATACCACTGAGGACAGGAAAGTTCTGCAGTCCTATTCATTTGATACCCTTTATCTATTGAGAGGTTATACCTTGTCACTTGACGGTAATGCCTAGAGGTATTGGTAACATTCTTGTGGAGCCCAGGAACAGTTGCTGTAAGGTAATAGACCCTAGGAGACTACCAGGATTGAGGTAAATGTATTAATTATTTAGGGAAAAGTAAACTATATCAAGACAACATCACAAATTAAAAAGAATTTGTCAATGCTGTCAGTTTTGTTAAACATCTCAAACAGTATTGGTTGAAAAATTCTCAGCAGAAGAGGTTTTTTTCTGTTTTTTCTAAAATCAACACATTTCATGGGAACGTGTGGAGTTTGATGAAATTTTCAATGTGAAATAGTTGAAAGGAATTATGTAGACTCTTGTTGTTTTGATAATGTTTAAGTTTTATTTTAACTTAAGATAAACATATCTCAATTCCTTTTTTCATTCCCATTTAAATTAATTTATTATAATTTTAATATATGACATGAAAATGCAAAAAGAAAGAAAAACCTTGCTGAAAGTAAATGCTTCAATATTATCAAAATGAAACAGTTCAAAAGTTCAGCATCAAATTTTTGGGGAATTTTCACTTGGGGGATGTTTCAAATGTTTGGCTTTTCATTCAGTTCAGAATGAAAACAAGTTTTGAAATGTCAGGATTTACCACAGTACGGTATTTCTGTTCTCTGTCAAGCTCTAATCTCAGAGATGAAGGAGTCAGGAACCTCTCTTATCAAGCTGGCTGCAGTGAATTTTCATGGTCACTAATAGATTCAAAGGTGTCTGATAAAGTGATAATTTCTTAATATAACATATGCACAGTAACAATTTGGACTGAGTTTGTATACACACTATGCACAAATTTATGGTGGGCCAGGACACTCGTGCGTTAGCAAGGAGGAGGATACAAAGAAGCCACCTTCCCCAAGAACCTGCAAAACTGGACACAGAACTGGTCAAAGCAAACATCTCCTGAGACATTGACCACTCTACTCATGACAGAAGACTTGTCTAGATTAGAAAATTAAACTGCTAGTAGGTGGCCCATTGTTAATTTATAATGGTGCTAGCCAATGGTCAAACTGCAAATGCTGTTTCTGGAAAATGTCGGAAAAAGTCTTCTGGGAGCTCAGGGAAATTGTGGAAGAAATTCCAAAATTCTCTAGAAATTCCTCAAGTCCTGAAGTGAATGAGCCATTCTTGCTCAGGGGGAAAAAAAGATTTCTGCTGGAGCACTGGAAAAGCAGTCTATGAGTCATTTGAGGCAGCTGCAAAGATGTAAGGAAAGATGCTCCATCACAGAAATAGATGACCATTTATGTTTAGTGGATAAATGGCTTCCAGGCAACTTGACCCCTGTGCAGTGGAGTGCAGAAGGTAGAATGGATAGTCCACCTGACAGTACAACAGTAGCTGCTGCACTGTGAGAATACTATTAACATGTGGGGCTATTACACCACTGACCTACATGTACACTTGCTCTGGACTTTTGGAGCACAATCCATGGAGAATATATAAGACTTCCATGGTCAGTATTCCTACCCATTGGACTGCAACATGAGTCCTCAACGTCAAGATTGAGAAGAAGTTGGACAACATTGAGATGAAGCATCTCTGAATGACAGAAAACATCAAATGGTGTGAATTCAAGTGGAACAAGATCTGTTTTTTCACTAATCCAGTCCTGCTCTCTCAAACAGTCACCAATTCTCTCTAAGATGGTATGTACATCTGCTTCAAAGGCCTACCAACTTCCCTGTACAAATATTCTTTAACTTTTATCCAGTGCAAAGAGGATGGAAAAGACCACCTTGATAATCTATAACATGATGGCTGGATGGCAAAAACAGACACCTGCCGCTCACAAGCATAATCCTGTAACATGCCAGATTTGGCTCAGGATAAGGGATACAGAGGGGCATGATACATTCAGTGTCTTCTACACTGTCCAACCCACAGCCTGAGAAATAATCAACCAAGCCCTGTGGTTAGCCTTTCTTGAAGCAAGTGAAAGCAAAATGATGGTTGGAACCACCATCCATCCCTTAGAGCAGTAATGTGGGTGGCCATGTGGTGTCTTGCAGACGTGCTAGGAGGACTACAAGATAGTTACCTGGCCAAACTCTTCTAGGATACACATGGCACAGGAATGGTTTGGGAAGAAGGTGGACTTATGTTCATGTCCTCTCTCCCACGGCACACGCACAAAGCATGGCAAGTTGTCAGATGCATGGGTCTCTTGTGACACATTCCTCTAGACTGAGGGAAGCTCCAGGGCCAATCCTTCCCACCACCACCACCTCAATACTGTGCAGCTCAGCATAGTCTATTACGTAGGCCAGTGCCTAACAGGGGTAACAATATTGCCAGTTGCTTTTACACACCCTTTTTCTGTGAACCTCCAGACCTAGAGATGTCATGGAATGTGTATGGTCTTGCTACATGGGGAGGAGCAGCACATGGAGAACCAGAACAGGGATTTTGCCTCCTTGTGTCCCTCAACCCACTTATGCAGTGCTTGCAGTATGATGAGTGGATTGGAGAAAAGGGTTAGATTTCAGGAGGGACCTAGTTTAGTGAGACACTGTGGAGTCATGAAAGACAAAGACTACCAGACAAGACTAGTTTAAAACATGAAAGACAAAGACATAGACTAGTTTAAAACATGAAAGACAAAGACATGAAAGACTAGTTTAAAGCATGAAAGACAAAGACTACCAGACAAGACCTAGTTTAGTGAGACACTGGGGAGTCATGAAAGACAAAAAGACTACCAGACAAGACTACCAGACAAACACTGACTGCTCAGTATGTAACACTGGCCTCTCTACATACTCAAAAATCTCTTTCCTACAACTCTGCCTGCTTGTCACATCACCCATTGCTAATGAAACAATGCCTCTGTAAGCAGAACAACAATGTGAAGCATGGTGGGAAGGAGCGAGGACAGGTCTCTAAAGAGCCATAAGCCACTGACTCTACGGTTGCCAGCTGTGCAGGATTGTCCCGGACTCTCCAGGAATTTAAATATTAGTCTTTAAAGATTAGGTCATTTGATAAAACATCCAGGAATACATCCATCCAAAACTGGTAACCCTAACTGACTCTTCATAGAATTATCAAGATTTACCACAATCTTAGGAATGCAGGTGGACGTGGGTCCATTGCTGCTCCACTGCCTGCAGGGGAAATTTCCTTAAAAAGTTAAAAAGATACAGGAAGATAAATTAGGTCTATATGTACATAAAATATTCAGAAACTTGTTTGGGTCGAATAAAAAGCTGATAATGATATTCTTTTTCCAAAGGGACCAAAGTAGATCTCAAACTCTTGCTTCTAATCTTAATTTTTACTTATTCTGCATATTGAATTAACATTTTTATCTTTTACATTTCTGATGCTTACTCAGTACATTTTATTTTCCATTACAACTAATAGGCTTCAAAAATATGCTGATTAAGTTACTGAAGTCTGAATCCTAGGAGATTTGTTATTAAATATAGGATTTCTCCACTCTTCAAAGAATTTGCATTAATGTGCTTATTTGAAAATGTAAATATACACTTATATTACAGACATATTTCTCTAAGACTTCTACATCAAAATACAAAAAAAATTACAGGTATAAGATTTGCATCAGAACTTTTATTTTTGTAATTTGAAAACAAATCAGTTTTTCAGTTGTGAAAAAACAAGAAATGATTTCCAAGAATGTTTAAGAGAAGCTTAAAACAAACCTTTTTAGTTTATTGATGTGTTACTGGAGATGCTGTTCAGGAAATGAATTATTCATATATCTGAACTCTCAGAGACTAACTCTAAATATCCTCCTATACTTGAGTGGATATCTACTCAAAGCAGATATTGTTTTGGATCCTCACGTTTCAGAATGTTACGCTGCTCAAGAATCATATTTCTTTATGGTAAATTGCTTATCATACTTTATATTCTGTATAGAATATGAATGCCTTTTTCATCCTGAAAAAGTTTGAATGCAAAAAAACAAAAGTAACGTTTGTGTAATCTTAATATGTAAAGAGATGTTCTATCTCAACCAGAAGTTAAGGACTTGATGCAGAAATTATTGGATGAAATTCACTGCCTTGTGTTATGCACGAGCTCAGAGTAGATCAGAATGGCCCACCACAACCTTAAAAATCAATGAAGTATGAATATAGTAGTATGCAAAATCTGTGTTTCCTAATATTTATTATTTATTTTATTTATATTATTTATTTAATAAATAAATTAAATTAATATTTTATTTATATTATTACAATTATTACTGCTGGTCAGGAATTTATGGATGAAATATTTTTTTTTAGAAACCAAAACTGCAGGAAAGGTCAGTTTTGACGAAATTTCCTATTTTGAAACAGGAAAAAAAAATTAAAATTATTGAAACATCCTCTTTCAACATTTTCCAAATGAAAAGGTTTAGATTTTCAATTTGAAAATACTGTTTCAAAATGTAAGCTAATTTGAGGTAAACAAATGTAAAAAAAAATAAAAAAGGGTCAAAATCAAAATGTTCTGAAATTATCAAAAACAAAAAACTTCAAATCAACTCAATCCCTCCAAAATGCAGATTTTGGTTTTCAAACATTTTCAAAATTTTAAAATTTCTGTCCCGATTTAAAAACAGAACAATATTTTTGAAAACTTAAAAATTGTTAAGGGATAGGAAACATTTCCTAAACAGCTCTACCTCTTATTAATTTTATGAGCCATCAACATACATGGCACTTTATAGTGGGAGGTGACTAGCATAGCAAAACCCATCTCCCAGTTTGTGGGCATGAGCTAGTATAGCAGAATAGAATGAAACACAGCATAAACAGACAGGCAATTGTTCTATAGAAATACAGTGCATGTCAGGAGAAGTGAGTTTTGCAACTCTTTCAAGGAGAAGTAAAGAAATGGTGCCTGGGATATTTTTCTGTGGAGACTGTTTCAAGTTCATAGGGCAGCATGAAGTAATAATACTGAAACACTCAGAGCTGAGTGGTTCACCCAAGGTCAACAATGAATCAGTGATAGCACTGGGATTAAAAATCAGGAGTCTCTGGCTATAATCCACTGATTCTCTCCCTGTACCTCCCATGCCCTGATAGAGAGGAAATGCTCAGTTATCAGTTAATTTCTTCTCTTCCTCCTCCTTTTTCTTATTTTTTAAACTGGCAATTCCTAATCAAACTCATTTATTTTTAAGAAATTAAATGTGTCAGGGACTGTCACATTAGTCATTGCTTCATGCTGGCTCTCCATAGGTATCTTATGACACACTTTTCCCCCCACCCCAAAAAAAGATTTATTTTTCATAGTCTCTAATGATGCTAAACTGGATCAAAGAACCAGATGCTCAGTTGATGTAAACAGCATAGCTCCATTTACATCAATGGAGCTATGCCAATTTACACCAGTTTAAGGCCTGTTCCTGTGATGCCTTATCTCTTATCCCTTTAAATGTTTGAGCACCCCACCTCCTCAGTGCAAAGCCTCGCTTTCCTGTTAAATTCAATTTTGCAGCTTGAGAAATAAAGCAAGCAGACAAACACAGCTATCAGCTCCCTCTGTGACTATCGACTTCTCTTCTGGGTCCAAATATAACATCTGGCAACAGAGGATTTCTATCCTATAAGTGTCCACTGCTGCCTCTGCCAGAAGAAGAGCAAATACTACTTGTGACAAAGCTCCAAGTCTGTACTTGTGGGTCCTGCACTTCCTGGCAGATTTAGGGGCCTCAGAAACTCATCTAGGCCCCAGAGTGACCTCCCTTTCTCAGTATAATTGGCAAGAGTCACCACCTAGTGAGTTGCCTTCATCACAGGCCAGTATGGAAGATGGAAAAAGGGGGGAGCCCGGGCCCGCCCTCTACTCCGGACTCCAGCCCAGGGACCCTAATAGTATCAGCTAAGATGGCTGACCTTTTAGGCACAAAACACAATACAATTCCCTGGGCTACTTCCCCACAGCAGTCCCTGCTTCTTCAAACTCCACTTCACCCTTACCTCAGGGCCTCCTTCCTTCAGTATGATATGTTGTCCTACACTCAGTCTCACCAACAGCATAACTTCCTTCCACAGCTCCTGACACCCACAGCCCACCTGACTAACTGGGAGGTTTTTATCTGGTTTCAGCCAGTCCCTGATTGGCTTCAGGTGTCCCAATTAGGCTAACTGTTTCTACTCCTTTCTAGAAGGTTCTTAATTGGCCCCAGGTGTCTTGATTGGCCTGGAGTAGCCTTTGTTTGGCTATCCAGGGAACAAGGACCTGCACATCCGGAGACTAATATACCTGCCTTCCAGCACTCTCCTATATCCTTCTGGTCTGACTCCGTCACA
>ML677345.1:6330309-6407529 GCA_007922305.1 Dermatemys mawii | reverse complement strand
AGATATCAGGAATGGCAATATTCAAAAAGCTGTAGGAGAGCACTTCAACCTCACTGGACACACCATAAAAGATTTAAAGGTCGCATTTTGCAGCAAAGAAACTTCAAGTCCAGACTGCAAAGAGAGACTGCAGAGCTGCAATTCATTTGCAAATTTGATACAATCAATCAAGGATTGACCAAAGATTACGAGTGGCTAGCTAACCACAAAAGCAGCTTCTCTTCTCTCGCTGTTCACACCTCTAGTTTAGCTGCTAGAGGAACACCTCACACTCCCTGATTAGAGATAACAAGCTGGCTCAGCCTCATTGGACTAATCTTGTTATCTCACACCCGGTTCTTGCCTACCTATTTATACCTGCCCCTGGATACTTCAACTGCATGCATCCGACGAAGTGGGTATTAGCCCACGAAAGCTTATGCTCTAAAATTTTAGTTAGTCTTTAAGGTGCCACAGGACTCTTTGTCACTTCTGCAATTCCAGACTAACACGGCTACCCCTCTGATTCTGACAATATTGGTTTTTATGATCGTTTCAACCAATTTGCCCAGTACTGAAGTGAGGTTTACTGGTCTATAGTTGCCGTTTTTAAAAATTGGCCTCACATTAGCTATCCTCCAGTCATTTGGTACAGAAGCTGATTTAAATGATGGATTACAGATGACAGTTAAGCAGTCCTCCAATTTCATATGTGTGTTACTTCAGAACTCTTGTGTGAATACCATAAGGTCTTGGATACTTATTACTGTTTAGTTTATCAATTTGTTCCAAAATCTCCTCTAATGACACCTCAATTTGGGACAGTTCCTCAGATCTGTCACCCAAAAAGAATGGCTCAGGTTTGGGAATCTCCCTCACATCCTCAGCAGTGGAGACCGATGCAAAAGAATTAATTTAGTTTCTCCACAATGGCCTTAGCGTCTTTGAGTGCTCCCATAGCATCTTGAGCATCCAGTGGCCTCACTGGTTATTTAGCAGGTTTTCAGCTTCTGATGTAATTTTTTAAAATTGCTATTATTTTTGGAGTCTTTGGCTAGCTGTTCTTAAAACTCTTTTGGTCTTTCCAATTATATTTTTACACTTCATTTGCCAGAGTTTAGGTGCTTTTCTATTTTCCTCTCTAGGATTTTTCTTCCACTTTTTAAAGGATGCCTTTTTGCCTCTCACTGCTTCTTTTACTTTGTTGTTTAACCATGGTGGCTCTTTTATGGTTCTCTTACTATGTTTTTTAAATTGGAGTATACATTTAAGTTGAGCCTCTATTATGGTGTCTTTAAAAAGTTTCCACACAGCTTACAGGGATTTTACTTTGTGTACTGTACCTTTTAATTTCTGTTTCACTGATCTCCTCATTTTTGTGTAATTCCCCTTTCTGAAATTAAATGCTACAGTGTTGGGCTGCTGTGGAGTTTTCCACACCACAGGGATGTTATATTTCATTATATTATGGTCACTATTACCAAGCAGTCCAGCTATATTCACCTCTTGAACCTGATCCTGTGCTCCACTCAGGACTAAATCAAGAATTGCCTTTACTCTTGTGGGTTCCAGGACTAGCTGCTCCATGAAGCAGTCATTTAAGGTGTCAAGAAACTATCTCAGCATCCCTTCCCGAGGTAACATGTGCCCTGTCAATATGGGGATAGTTGAAATCCCGCATTATTATTATTGAGTTTTTTATTTTAATAGCCTCTCTAATCTCCCTGAGCATTTCAGAGTCACTAGCACCAGCCTGGTCTGGTGGTCTGTAATATAGCCCTACTGCTATATTCTTATTTTTCAAGCATGGAATTACTATCTATAGAGATTCTATAATACAATTTAGTTCATTTAAGATTTTTACTTCATTTGATTCTATGCTTTCTTTCATATATAGTGCCACTCCCCCACCAGCACGACCTGTTCTGTCCTTCCGATATATTTTGTACCCTGGTATTACTGTGTCACATTGATTATTCTCATTCCACCAGGTTTCTGTGATGCCTATTATATCAATATCCTCATTTAATACTAGACACTCTAGTTCACCCATCTTATTATTTAGATTTCTAGAACTGGTATATAAGCATTTTAAAAATTTGTCATTTTTTGGCTGTTCGCTATTGCATGATGGAATTGAATGGGAATTTTTTTATTTGACTGTTTTTCATCAGATCCTCCCTGTATTTTACCACTTTCCATCCTCTCTTCCTTATTAGGATATAGGGAATCTCCATTTATAGATCCTTCCCCAAGGGATGTCAGAACCACATGCTTCTCCACACCTGTCAGCTTTCCCCCAGCTCTTAGTTTAAAAAACTGTTCTACAACCTTTTTAATTTTAAGCACCAGCAATCTGGTTCCATTTCGGTTTAGGTGGAGCCCATCCTTCCTGTAAATTCTTACTCTTTGTTTTCTGTCTTAGTCAAATCTAACCCATGATGTATTTTAACTCTCAGCCACTCACTACTTCAATTCCTCAAGAGTTTTGTGAAAGTTCAAATAAATTGTTCCTACCATTTTTCCATTATCCAGCATTTGTTGACTATACCCAAAAAATTCTAGTAGATTGGAGTGGCATGATTTTCTTTTGAAGAATTCATATTCGTTTGTCCCTATCACATCAAGTTCATTTATGTGCTTTTATATTTAATTGTTGTTTTAATTAATTTTCCTGATACTGAAGTAAGGTTCACTCACACCATAGTCCGATTCTGGTCCTTTCCAGGCAGATGCAGGCAATATACTGGGGAGAAGTGTGTGCAGTGGTGTCTTGTTTTGATAGGGTGTTTGTTTTTTAGTATACATGTTGCTATGTACCCAGATGCTGGGACCACAATGGCCTGGCACAAATTAGAGCACTGTTGAGGAAATTCTCACCTGCGCTGGGCCTGACACAAAGAATCAAGGAGCTATAACTTGTTGCTGGTTCACATTTCTACTCCTTTTGTCCTCTCCTAGCTCATCATGGGGAATGGGGAAGAGGAGTCATCCCTTACTACGTGCTCTCATAAGCTCCTACTCTGCTCTTCTTGGGGCTCCCATAAAATGGTAGGAAAGCAGGAATAGCCAGAGATACTCTCTCTTCCCTCCCCTGCCATGCAACAGGCAACCAGTGGAGAAGCTGATGAGAAACCACAGAAGAGAGGAAACAGCAACTTCTCAGACCACTCCCATCTCACACCAGAGCTGCTGCTAATGCTACAGAGGAGGAATTGGGGGAATTGATGCCCCTATCTTCTCCCTATGGCTACAGGGCTAATTCAAACCTTGACAGTAACTCACTTTTGAATACTTATATAAAAGAGAGGTTCTATCTCAACCAGAAGTTGTGTGCTTGGTGCAGGAATCATTAATTCTGTGGACTGTGTTTTCCAGGAGGTCAGACTAGATGATCACAGGGTCCCCTCTGGCCGTAAAATCTATTACTCTAATAAACACTTTGAGTTATAAATAGAAAGAAACACAGCCTCCATGAATAAAGACTTATTTTCTTATGAACATAGCTATTTTCAAGGGCTACAGTTCAGAGTTTTGAGGGCCTCTGGTTGTAAGTTACTGACCTAGCATAATGAACCCCCAATCAGAACTCGAGTCCTTAAGTACTATCATAACATCAATTAATAATAATAGAGAAGATTTTCACACTGAGGCTAAGTAACAATAGAAACTGCTCAGCAAACAATGTTATACAATGAAACTGGGATTGTGTCCATTGTCCACTGACTTCCTCAGATGCTGGCTGAAAAAGGACAGTGAAGCAACAAACATGAAAACAAGTGTTTCCTCAGAATGACACAGCCAGACACTGAAGATATTTGTCACAAGTTATTTTGCAAATGACAAGCGCTATCCTGTCCGAGGCTCTGCAGCTCCTGAGAAGTGCGGAACCCTCTCAGCTCCCACGGACACCAATGGGACTAGGAGGAGTTCAGCCCCTTAAAGTTTCCGGCTCTAATTTGTTACAGCTTGTGTGATCCCTGAAACGTTCCTTCTTCTAAACTCCTCAGAGATTAATGTCTGGTGGTGAATGTGGTTAAAATGACAAACTAAGTTGTGAAACCATTTTGATTAAATGAAATAGATAGACAAACAGACAGACTACTCACACGAGACCCAGACCATGGTGCAGAGCAATGTTGTCTCATTGTTTCCTTGAACTCCCCCATCTGCCTGTCTTATCCATCTGTTGTCTCTTGTCTTATACTTAAATTGTAAGTTCCTTGGGGCAGGGACTATCTTTTTGTTCTATGTTCACACAGCTCCTAGAACAATAGGGTCCAAGACTAAGGCTTCTAGACACTATGATAAGTGGACCTTGCAAGTGGGCAATGGGAAGCTGATATAATGGGCCTATTGACAGCTCAATAACAAACGAGAGATGATATAATGGGCCTACTGACAGCTCAATAACAAACGAGAGATGATAGGAAGGTGAGTGAGGTTTTTCTGGATGACAGATAGGGTGAAGATTGACTGTGAAGGACTGTGAAAGTGAATACAAGAAACTTATGTTTGATATAATAGAGAAGGGGGAGTCAGTGGAAAGATTCATAGAGAGATGTGAAATGGTCAAACTGGAAAATGCTCTTTGTAGCAGCATTCTAATTGGATGTGAGTGGGGCAAGATCACATTTGTTACGACCCAAGAAGAACAGGATGTTGCAGTAATCAAGGCATGAGATGATAAAAGCTTGGATGGGAGTGTTAGCTGTGTGGATGTTCAAATCCCTGTTCCAATAAATATTTATACAAAAAACAGCTTCAATAGGACAACTTGAGTCTCACTTGCCAATAACCCAGTGGTTAAAACACTCAGCTGGGAATCAGGCAAATCAGAAACTTGGATCTGGACTTCTACAAGCAAAGTAAAGTGCTTAACTACCCGGCTATTCAAGGGAAGTGAGGGGTTTCTCTCTGTGCAAGTAGGATCCAAACTGTTATGTTCCAGCTAAATGATTCCATTTTGACAAATCTGCATTTTTGATTAAAAACTTCAACCAAAAATTTCACAATCACCTCCAGTATTTCCTTTCTGCAAATGGCTGCATGATCAGATGGTATTAGTTAACTTGTAGTGTGTCACCCCATCCTGTGTTATATATCTGTTGCCAATTAAAGCATTTTTAACTGAGTCATTCTACAGCAGACTTTATGAAACATCCTATTAACTATATAAATTGAGAAGCCTGAAAGACGTGTATGCCGAAAGTAGAGCCTGACTCGTGTTACGCTAAGGCAGAAATGAGAATAAGAATGAAGAGCCTTCCATTTTTGCTGTTACTACACGTGACATTTGCTTATGCTTTTCCTGTGCTCCCAGAAAACAACAGTGAAGGAGAAAATATGCAGCTTGTACAGGTAACTTCATTTTCTGAATGTAAGATGTGCTGAGTCCTTTCCTTTTAAATTTTAAAGCATCTGCATGTTTGAATTGGCCAAGCCCTGGCTTGACAAAGCCCTGGCTGGAATAATTTAGTTAGCGTTGGTCCTGCTTTGAACAGTGGGTTGGATTAGGTGACCTCTTGAGGTCTCTTCCAACGCTGATATTCTACAATTCTAAGACGTTGTTATTCCATGAGGATTCCCTGCACAACCATGCACAGCTCTTTTCCGCACACTTTGCTAAAACAGATAAAATCAGCATCAGTAGAAATTGTCAAGTGAGTAAAAAAATGGAATGTGTGGTCTGTTTCTGTTTAGCCAGATTCCTCAGACAAACAGCTGCTTGTCAGAGGCATGAACGAATAGTGTATGAATAATAGTGGTCCTAAGGTAATTTTTTTAAGATCTGAAAAAAAAGTTGTAGAATTTATTTATTTATTTATTTATTGTTAGGAGTATCTAGAGAAATTTTATGAGCTTCAACCCGATCCAGAGCATCTCGCATGGAGAAGGAGCACTGGCCCTATGGTTGAAAAAATCCAAAAAATGCAAGAATTTTTTGGGTTGGAAGTGACTGGGAAGCCAGATCCTGAGACTTTGGAAGTTATGCAGAAGCCCAGGTGTGGAGTTCCTGATGTTGGACAGTATGGTGTCATTCTCCCAGGATGGAAAAAAACCAAACTGACATACAGGTAATATCTATGTAATTTTTTCTTGTGTTTAAATTGTGGTTCTCATCTGAAAAGTAGCTCTAAAGTTATCTTTTGGGTATCTTTATTTATTTTCTTCTTAAAATCTCTCATACCAAGTGTGCTCAGTTAATACAAACAAAAGTTTGTTTGTTTTTCCCTGCCAGTCATGCAAATACACCCTGGGCTCAGGGAGTCTAGCCGGGTACTTTTCCTCTCAGACATAATTTCCAATAAAGATTCTGTAGGCCAAACATGAGCCTCACTTACACTCATTGCACCCCTACTGTCTTCAGATGATGCCATTAGTGGCAATTTAATATAGCCTCCAAAGTCAGTAAATATGACTTTCGATGCGCTCAAGAAGATCTTCTGAACGGCAGCCATTTTGACAGGGTAGAACTGCTCTTTAAGAGGTCAGATATATATGATAGAATAGTAGTATTATAAAATGTTAGAGATGGAAAAAACGAGTTATCACATTCCTGGCACACAGAATCCAAAGTGAGTTTTGAATGCTCCAGGATTGTTGGTCAGGCCCCTTTTTGTATTTTCTAGTACAACATGCTGTCATTGCTGGATAAACTCTCTAGATAAACCATAAAAGTTATTACACCATATGCATTTGTTTCTTTGTTCCTACAGAATTGTGAACTACACTCCAGATATGACACAAACTGATGTGGATAAAGCAATCCAGAAGGCATTTAAAGTGTGGAGCACTGTGGCCCCACTGACTTTCACTAGGATTTATAAAGGGATAGCAGATATAATGATTGCTTTTGGGACTGGAGGTACTGTAATAACTGTATGGAACTTGTAAGATGGATTTATATTGTTGACTACAATAGTGATATGGAGTTTTAATTTTTTTTTTCAACAAATTCTTGTTTAGCTCATGGTCGCTGTCCCCGTTATTTTGATGGGCCCCTTGGTGTTCTTGGCCATGCCTTTCCACCTGGCAATGGTATTGGAGGGGATGTCCACTTTGATGAAGATGAACACTGGACAGAAGGCTCTGTTGGTAGGTCAAGAAGGTCTCGTGTACTATGTGGTAATGATATCTAAATATGTTCTTGATGTTGGTTAGGGAAAGGAATGAACTGAGATAAAGGACCCTATTGTAGTACAATGTTAATGTTAAAAATAATTAGTATATTAAAGATCAGCCTCAAATTTCTTTCATAGTCCTGCTTAAAAAAAGATTGTACGGAAGGGTACATACATCTCCTGAGCAACCTGGCTTGTTTAGATTGGGGTATCCACAGCGACTGACTGCAGATGTATAAATTTGGCCTTGTCTACACGATCAGATGGAACCAGTGGTAAATGTATCAAAAAGCATATCACTGCCTTAAGCACCAGCAGTATTGTGTGTCCTTGATAATGATGTAGCAATAGGGCCATTGAGGTTTTGCTCCATAGCCACATTAGAGCTGTAGTATATTTCTGCAGTACCTATCACACAGTTTCCAGCACAGCTCCCTCCAGTAGGTGTTTCTGGGATATTTCAAAAAGTCTTTTGAAATTCCTTGGGGAGCCATAGGAAATTGTAAGAGAGGTTAAACTCCCAGAATCCTCAGGTGAACTCACATTAACTCCCTGGTTCCAATATAATTTCCTAGTCCTTTTCTTATGTTCCACACCAGGCAGAGTAGGAACTTGAATCCACTGGGCTATTGAATATCCAAGGATGGCCCACTTTCGTTTCCTTCTCCCTTTTCTTCCATTCCTCCTTCCTCTCCTCCCCCATGAAATTTCATAAAGTCTTCATTTCATTCCTCAATGGAAAAAAAAAGAAATGTCCAAACCTCACATTTTGTTTGAAAAATTGAATTATTATTTTCCAGCCAGCCATGCTCAATTCACTGCTCTGCCACAGACTTGTGATGTTGGGCAAGTCACTTGTCAACTCTGGACCTCAGTTTTTCATCTTTTAAGGAGAGAGAATAATTCTTCCTTACCTCACAAGGGATTTGTGAAGCTAAATCTATTATGTCTCTGAGGCTCTCAGAAACTACACTGATAACTATAAGTATCAAGATAACTGTCTAAGCAAATCTAATTTCTCCTGTTTGCTGAGCTGACATTAAACCGGAGCTAACTTTGATATGTTTAATTAGGGGATATTTTAAATAAACCATGGACCTAGAAAAAAATCTATTTATAAAAGGGAAATACTATTTTTTTATATTTCCTGGGCAAACTGTGTGTACCATGTATGCAGGGAAGAAAGTCCCATAGAACAGGAATTAAGTGTCTGAGGAATAATTTGAGTATTTCTCTTCTTCTAGCCCTCCTAATGTTGATAGGTCTGAATCATCATACAATCAGGAGTAGGTAAACTGGAAAGTCTTTCCTGGCAATTCATCAAAACTGCTGCCTTGCTCACCTCCGGCTAACTACTCATTCAGCTCACCTAGTTTCAACAACAACAGGAAAGAGCCAAACAACCACTCCCTTCTTGACTCTGGAAGAACATTGCCTTCAAGGCTTAAATTCTCATATACAATTTCCCCCAACATTCCTCCCATTTAGGGCTGTAGGGTGGGAGGAACTCTGGGCTTTAGCCCTGTGGGGCATGCTGGGGCTTGGGGCTTCAGCCCCGTGGGTTGCACCAAGCCTTGCCCCACAGGTTTGAAAATATTGACCAGAGCTCTGCTCTGGACAGCTCTGGCTAAATTTAAACCCTGACTGCCTTGTTTATATAATACGTTTCATATTATATCCCAGCTTTTGAGATATATACTGTGATGGCTGTAGAACCACTAAGATCCTCTGTAGCACTTATGTATTGAGCACTAAGTTGGATTTCCCAGCGGCAAGCCTGTAGACACAAATACGTCTAAGCTGTGTTGCACTTATGCTTTTTTTAGGGTTCAACTTGTTTCTTGTCGCTGCTCATGAATTTGGCCACGCATTGGGTCTTTCACATTCCACTGACCGTGGAGCCTTGATGTTCCCAAATTATGCCTACATCAACCCCACTGAATTCCCACTCTCTACAGATGACATTAATGGCATTCAGGCCATTTACGGTAAGTAGAATCCATCACCTCAAAAAAACAGAAACAAACAATTCCTCAAACAAAGTGAAATATTTTTATGACTAATTATATTTCAATATTGTCCCTCTGTGTGTGAAATACATGACTATCTCCACAAATTTTGGTATATTATTTTTAAACTGCTTTCCCTAGGACCCTCACTTAATACCCCGGATGAGCCAGCCAGACCCACATCACCTAAAACCTGTGACCCTATGGTGTCTTTCGATGCTATCACTACACTGCGCAGAGAAGTCATGTTTTTTAAAGACAGGTAAACCCAGTCCCTCCTCAGATGACATTAACCTTTGTTTGGATTTTCTTTTACATTATTTCTTAATGACTGAATGGAACAACATACTCCAGTGATCAGCACCATATATAGATGAATTGAAAGAAAGACAGATTTCAGAATTAATAACCCAAGAAATAAGAGATGTTTTATTGTTACAAACTCACCTACATTTATACTAGAGATTAAGTGACTCCTCTGGCAAGAGTTGCCTTGTCTTTCCCAGAAAATATCTCAGGCCCAGCAAAGATCTATGATTCATTCCAAAATAAGCAGATGGTCAAATTGAGGTGTGAGATAAGTAAATACTACCATCATTTGCAAAGGAATGGTTATGTTCTGTAATACTTCTTGGGGCCAAATTCAGTTCTGAGTTTTCCTAGTAAAAGACCACAGTCAGTGGGAACTCATAAGTTAGCAGATCAGAATCAGACTTATCATTTTGTGTGTTCTGGATCCTCTAGCTGATTCTTTCATGTGTTAAAATGTGGCACAGGAACTACTCAATCCCTCATCTAGACCTAACTTACATTTTTAGTCAGTAAACACCAAGGGTGGACCAGTCAGTCAACAAAAGGGGTTTCTAGAAGTAGCTGATATATTTGCATATTTGACTGCAGCATGTGACAGAATTTTCTTTCCCGGTATGGTCAATGTTTTTACTTTTTGACATGGTGAATTCATTGACTAATTAATAGAATACACGTGGTACCCTGCTAGATTCCCTTGACAAGGAAGAGGATATAAGTCCCAACACTGTTTACAGTCTTATGAATATACAGAAATGTATGTGGGTTTATTATTTACTGTGAAAATTGTATCATATTTAAATCAGGCACATATGGCGAGTTTATCCTGGCAATTCAGAAGTTGAACTTGAATTACTTTCTACATTCTGGCCTTTTTTGCCATCTGGTATTCAAGCTGCTTATGAAAATCTTGAAGATCAGATTCTATTTTTCAAAGGTAAAATATGTATGATTTTCTCTAAATTCTTCTTACATGTAATTTTTGGGAGGACATGGAAGGAAAGCACAGGGTGTGTAATGCTTCATTGTTCATAATACCTATGCCAATGGGAGAATTTTCCCACTGGTGTAGGTAATCCACCTCCCCAAGAGGCCACAAGTAGGTTGATAGAAGAATTGTTCTGTTGATCTAGCGCTGCCTTCACGGGGGGAGTGAAGGAGTACGGGGGGAGAGGTAAGACTGGCATAGCTACATCTCTCAGGGATGTGTAAGTCCTTGGATAGACCTGGCCTGTATAGAATGAACAATTACAGGAAATTTCACCTAGTTTTCCTTACATGGGATTTTGTGAATTTGGCTACTGTGTAGGCCCATGTGTTACTTCCACTAAGCAAATGCACTTGTGTTTGTTTGGCTTGTCGTTAGCCACAGGTGAAACATTACAAATCTTGTTGTTGTTGTTTTAAACAGGGAATAATTTCTGGGTTATCAGTGGGTACCAGGTGCTCCCTGGTTATCCTAAGAACATCAACACGTTGGGTTTCCCAAGGAGTGTTAAGAAAATTGATGCAGCTGTTTCTAATACAAACACAGGAAAAACAGATTTTTTTGTAGGTGACAAGTACTGGAGGTAAGAGCAATGGCTAAAAATTTTGCTTTCTCTTTGACTTCCATGCAACCTTCATGTGTGCATTTAAAGATAAGATTTTCCATTTAAATATTTAGATAGCTAAGACACTTTATTAAGGACTGTATTTTAATTTTCACAGAAAGTATTTGTTTAAATGACTCCTGAATTGAGAAAATACCTTTGCTTCTCTTTCAAAGACCTGTTTAACAGGACTGTTAATATAGTACTCTGTATGTAGATTTCTTTTGGTGCACTGTACAAAACAACAAGAGTATTCAAGGAAAATGGTAAAAGCCTGAACACTTGGAACTTTTACAAATAAAATGGCAAAAAAACTAGAAAATGTACTGTACAAAGCAATTCTCTGTTGGCAGGGAGATGGACTGGATGATCCAACAGGACTTTACCAACTCTAACTTCTGTACAAATAACAGTAAATTGGCTCACAGTAGGGTTATGTCTAGACTATGAGTTGGAGGTGCAATTCTTCTGCTCACGTACACAGACTGGTGGTTAGTTCTTGTTGAGTGAGCATGAGTATAAATAGCTATGTAGTCACAGTAGCATGGGTAGGTGCAGTGGAAGCATGGCTTAGCCATGCCAAGTACAAATTCATCCAGAACTGATAGGTACAATGAAAATAACTCTCCTTAACTCTCCATTATTTATCTGCTTTGTATTGGATTTGCAATATATTTAAGCCAAAGCCTGCTCACCTAATTCACAGGTGTGCCTTTTTTCACCCAAATAGCAGAGAAATAAGATGCAGGCAGATAAGACAGACAACAAACTAGTCATGTGAGTGGCCCATTATGCAAAGCTGATCACTATTCGGAGATCCCCGCAATAAGTAAGGAGCATTGTATGAGTCAAAGAGGCTTTATCATCATTGTGTGTTTCCTTAGTCTGATGATTCAAGTCAGCCACACAATGTTCACTGAATTTATAGTTGTCTGTGGTTTCCTATCGTTTGTATTTACTAGTTTTGGAAAGAACCCTTGCAGTAATGTATGCTGCTGTTCTACTGACCTGGTGACAGGGCAAAGGAACATTAGCTGCCCACAAAAAAGCTATCATACAGAGTTTTAAAATGTAGTATTAAAACAGTAATTATTTCAGAACCACACTCTTCCCACAAAAAATGTCTCATACCCAATGACAAAACACATTATTTTCTTTTTGTTTCAGCAGGGAGTTCTTCAAGTTCTTTCTGAACAAAGAACTATTTTGTTCCTTCTTTCCTCTGCTAAAGTCAACCCAGCATTATATTAACTTCCTTCAGGCCAATGAGAACTAGGTCCATCAGAACTGACCTTAATTTGACTAGATGGATCATCAAAGAGTGATGAGCCAGTTCCCCCTCTCCCCTCTAAATTTCAAAGCTGAGTATGCTTCCAGGTTACAAGCAATGGACAAAGCTTAAAGGCCAAACTTAGTGCCTGCATAAGGTAATACACAGATTCACAGCTTTTAGGGCCAGAACAGATTATTAGACCATCTAGTCTCACCTCCTGTATAACACGAGTAATTACATTTCATGCATTTACCCTTGCATTTAGAACAGTAACTTGTGTTTAACTAAAATACATCTTCTAGCAGATCATCCAATCTTGACTTGAAGAGATGGAATATCCACTACTTCCATTGGCAGTTTGTTCCAATGGCTAATCATTCTTACTGTTAAAAACTTATGCCTTGTTTCTAATTTGAATTCGCTTTACTTCAGCTTCCAGCCAGACACTTTACTGGAGCCCTGCCACACCAAAGAGTTTGCTCCCACATTAAACACAATGCCACACTCCTGCGAAGAGTAGATAGGCCCATAGGTTTTAAGGTCAGAAGGGTCCACTGTGATCATCTAGTCTTGAGTTGCTGCATGTGCTTAACTTTGTGCAATGTGGGTAGCCTAATGAAGTCAATTGGTCTACTCACAGTGAATAAAGTTAACCATACGCTTAAGTCTTTGCAGGATTAGGGCTTAAATTCTTGCAAATCCACTCCACCCTGTTATATCATTCAGGTATGAGGAAAGCAATCAGTCCATGGAAAAGGGCTATCCAAGACAGATAATAGATGATTTTCCAGGAATTGGCGAGAAAGTTGATGCTGTTTTCCAGCATAAAGGTAAGTGGAATGAACTTTAAAATAAGCAGAAGATTTGCACTGTTGTAAATTTCAGAAGGATTAAAAATATTATTAGTCATTATTATATTAGTCCCATTATATGCCATGATTATAATTACCTTGCTAAGAGCAGAAAGTAACAATAGTTTTCTGTGCATTTGGAAGATGTTACTTTGCTATTGTCTCCGGCATTATTTGTTAAAACAGAGCTACAAATGACTTGTACAATATAATCATTCTACTTAATTTTACTTCTAGGATTCTTCTACTTTTTCCATGGATCAAATCAATGGGAGTTTGACCCTAATGCTAAGAGAGTTATTCGTGTGATGAAGAGCAATAGCTGGTTTAACTGTTAACATTAAACATTACTATATTCGACGTAAGAAAAGAAAGTCTAGCAAGCTAGCTTTCTATAAAATCGCCCATCACCATGATATCAAAGAACTGAAAAGGCAACAGGGCTGTTTTTTCATGAATGTCTACATTTTTAAATTTCTTAGTATTGTTCATATTCTATGTCCAACAAGCAAAGCAGAACTGCAGTCTCCCATTTCTTCTCGTAACGAAGTATAACATATTCATGTGTCTTTTATGCTCTGAATGGACTTCCCACTATCTTGGCAATAAAGTGTTTTATACTTGGTATTAACTGCTGTCTGCTTCATCTGTGCACAACACTTCACATTTCTAAAACAGAAAAGGTCTGAAGGACTTGACACAAATACGCTGAATATATTTAAAAATTATATATCCCCATCTTTTCACTTTTTCCCTCACATCACCTCTAAGCTCCTGCCTTGTTCTGTCCATATGCCAAATCTCCCACCCGGGCCCTTATTGTCTTGTGTCTTAATTTTGTCATCATCTCCTCTTTGGCCTTGACTGCTTCAATCTTCACCCTCTCATATCAATTCAAAATCACTCTCCTCGCTTGTTGCTTCAACCATGTCACCCCTCTCTCATGCATCAAGTATAATCTTGGAACACTATGTCCATTCACAATTTAGCCCTGTTTTGGACGGTTAATCCATTATCTTATCATCTGTAAATTTTTGCACCACCAACAATGCCAGCCTTTCTCACCCATTAGTCTACTTCTAACTTGAATACTTCTGTGCTTTATCTCATGCTGCCCCTTGTGCATGGAACAGACTCGCCACAAAAATCCATAAAGTTGCTACCTTATCCTCCCTTCATATGTTTCCTTCAGACACCCTTGTGCAATAATGCCTATAGAACACATCCAGTCAGCAAGTTGTATTGTGTGCTAGTCTGTGTGAAAACATGCTTGCACTGATATTGGCTTGCCCTCCTTCTCCCCCATTGTCATCTTTTCTTCAGTCACATATTGCATCTTTGGAATAAGGAGTTTCTTTTTACTACATGTGTGCACAGTGCCGAGTGCAGTGGGACCTTGATTCCTACCTGGGACCTCATGGCCCTGCTGTAAATATAATAATAGTAATAATAATAATAATAATTAATAATAATTAATAATGGGATGGAAGTGTGACTACTCCATTGACCTGTTTGTTATCAGGAAATCTGAACCAATATGGGGACAACCAGGGCTTCAACATTTCTTTCCATTATTCTGTGTAGCTCTGCAGAATTTAACACTTCTCTTCTTGTTCTAGTCTCGCTGCAGCCAATGAAGTGACACCAAATTACATTAGTTGGCCAACTGCATCTAAAAATGAGATAAAAATTCAACAGATCCTAGAGTCTGGCGCACTCGAGAGTATCCTGGGGCAATATGTCAGGTCAGATATTTCAGTTTTGTGACCGTGAGCATGTAAATTCAAGAACAAAAGAAACACAGCTAGAACCAGGCTGGTTAGATGCAGTTCCCTAATGCAGTTTAAACTAGAAGTGACTTGAAGTAGAAAATATTTGCTAGACACCCCCAATTTTGCAGGAGAGAAAACTTGTAGGGGCTGCCAGCTTCCCAGACGATGAAATGGGCACTTCTTGGCAGGAGGTCATTGTAGTCTTTCATCACCATTGCCCAATGATGCAATTGTCTGAAGGTACTTTTTTGATTATTATACACCCAGGATGATGCGGACAGACTGTAGTGGAGGTTGGTGGGATATATAGAATGACTCAGCCTACTCCCTGTTTTGACTCATCTCTATCACAATTTCAGGAAAGATGTCTCCAGGACACAGCTTCATGGCATGTTTATAGAAGCTGCCAAATCAATCAACACCCCATCTTACAAACAGAGGAAAGGCTATTATCTAACACTGTACTCTGCCTTGGCTGTTTAATAAAACAATGGTTCTTTTACCTGCAATAAACGTTTAATCATTAAGCTAGAAAAGAAATTATTCCATATCCCACAGAATGTAGGTGAGGTTCCATCTCTTCCGGTAAAAGCACGAATAACTGTAATACATGTGTACCCCGTTAAATTCCCAGCTGAAATATTGTTTGGTTACCTGAATAAATCCTTTGTCTAAGTGAGAATTTACCTTCAATAGTTACACACTTATTCCCTTCTTTTCTTGATATACAGTTATTTTCATTCTGTTAAACACACACATGGAATATGTTCACAGCTTATTTGCAAAGGCAAAGATAAGTGGGTGCCCTTTTTTTCTTCTTCTTTATCATATATAAAGAAATCCTTCAAGTTCCTCCCAATACCCAAAAAGGACTTGATTTTTACCTTAGAGATATCACTATTATCAAATTGTGACTTCCCTGTTTGATGCTGGATGTTTCCTTGGAGGACTAGAAAACTGGAATGGGAGCTTCATCAGCCCTTTACTTAAAAGGAAGGGGAGGGAACTGTTTACCAAGGACCTTTTCAACCCAACTCTTTGTTGGCCATTCGAGCTAAATAATTGATAAAAATATCTAAATCATCTGACTCAAAGTCCCAGATACTCTCAATTGCTTAGGCTTCACTTGTTACTTCTGCTGCCATATTCCTACTAACTGGTGACAACAGGCTGTAGAAAGAAAGACAGAATGGAAAGGGAATATGAAAACAAGCAGAAATCTAGTCCACACAAAGGGACCATATCATGTTACCATGGAGAAACTGACTTATTAAATGACGTAGATTATACACTAAACCATGTTAAACAAAACCATGTTTCCTAATGTAATGTACTTTTCACATATACAGAGAGTGGCAATCAAATTGGTGTACAAAATGTGACCTTTTTATTCAATAATATAAATCACAGAATTATAGAAGATTAAGGTTAGAAGAGACCTCAGAAAGTCATCTAGTCCAACCCCCGGCTCAAAGCAGGACCAATACCAACTAAATCATCCCAGCCAGTGCTTTGTCAAGCCAGGCCTTACCACCTCCCTAGGTAACCCATTCCAGTGCTTCACCACCCTCCTAGTGAAATTGTGTTTCCTAATATCCAACCTAAACCTCCCACACTGCAACTTGAGACCATTGCTCATTGTTCTGTCATCTGCCACCATTCAGAACAGCGTAGCTCCATCCTCTTTGGAACCCTCCTTCAGGTAGTTGAAAGCAGCTATCAAATCCCCACTCACTCTTCTACAGACTAAACAAGCCCAGTTCCCTCAGCCTCTCCTCATGATGTGTCCCAGCCTCCCAATCATTTTTTTGCCCTCCCCTGGACTCTCTCTGATTTGTCCACATCCCTTCTGTAGTGGGTGGCCTAAAACTGTACACAGTATGTCAGATGTGGCCTCACCAGTGCCAAATAGAGGGGAATAATCATTTCCCTCAATCTGCTGGCAATGCTCCTACTAATGCAGTCCAATATGCTGTTAGCCTTCTTGGCAACAAGGGCACACTTCTGATTCATATCTCATCCACTGTAATCCCCAGGTCCTTTTCTGTAGAACTGCTGCCTAGCCAGTCAGTCTCCAGACTAGTGGTGCATGGGATTCTTCTGTTCTATGTGCAGGACGCTGTACTTGTCCTTGTTGAACCTCATCAGATTTCTTTTGGCCCAATCCTCCAATTTGTCTAGGTCACTCTGGACCATATCCCTACACTCCAGTGTATCTACTTCTCCCCCCAGCTTAGTGTCATCTGCAACTTGCTGAGGGCGCAATCCATCCCATCATCCAGATCATTAATAAAGACTTTGAACAAAATCAGCCCCAGGACTGACTCCTTGGGTACTCTGCTTCATACCAAACTATCCCCTTTTGTTTGCTTACATCCTGAAGCCCTTAATGGACACAATTTCCTCTGATTTCAGTGTGTATGAACTATAGGACTGGGCCCTAAATTATAGCATTGGCACAGGTATCTCGGCTAAGCACCATTTTGAAAATGTAATTCCATATACTTAAGGCAACCTACTGTCTGCGTAGTTCTTAAGGAATATAAGGAATATAAGGAATTTAAATATAAGTAATTTCCTTATATTTTCCTGATTTTGCTGTCAATTTGTTCAAACTCACTGATTTCAACAGGAGCTTTGACTGAGTAAGAACTGTGCAGTGAAGCCCCACTTTGAAAGAAACTTGCGACAAAAAATCTCTCATTTCCTATTGTGTGTTCAAAGTGACACAGTGCATTAATAGATGATTGGCTACCGCTTCTGTGCAAGTAATTGCCTCTTTGTCACCAGCTTTCCCACAGTAACATGAACCGCGCATAGTAAAGTTGTGCTTGTGTGGACAGAGGACATTTACCATCACATTACTCCATGCTTGGGGCTGGTCTTCACTAGGGCTGGGGATCGGCTGTAGATAGCAACTTCAGCTACGTTAATAATGTAGCTGAAGTCGGCGTCTCTACAGCCGACTTACCTGCCGTCCTGACGGCGGCAGCGGGCAGCAGCGCGCTCCCCCGTCAACTCCCAGCTTATGCCTTTTGGCGAGCTGGAGTTCTGGAGTCGATGGGGGCAGCGCTGGCGATCGATTTATCGCGTCCTGACGAGACGCAATAAATCGATCGCCAAAAGACCGATTGCTATCGCGCATAGTGAAGACAAGCCCTTCATTTTAATTGCTACTGAAGCTTAGTTGGTTTTTACCCCTTTCCCACATATCTACTTTATACAAACAGGAAATGTCACCACCACAAGTTGTCGATCCAGTACATCTGAAATAACTTCTCGCCCAGGCCATAATTTCATGTGCACTGTGGTTAGTTTTCCCAATAGAAAAGGAAACTGCAAGCTCTGCATTTAAGTAATCAGAACAAAGAGGCCCTTAAGCAGTTCAGTGTGTTAACTCCTTGGTTCCCACATTCTCAGTATAGCCAGAACCACATCTAAGAAGACAGCTAAAATTCAGTACAGGACAGCTAATTTCATCATACCTTTTGCATAAAATTAAAACAATAAATAACAGAGGGAGGGAGACATGAAAAGGAGTAAACCACGGGAAAAGGGATTTTGAGATTTGAAAAGACATGGCAAGTGAATGAGGTAGAGGTTGCCTCAATTTGTTTACTGGACACCTTCAAAAACGTGACATTTACATCAGCACTCAAGGAACATTTCCTCAGAGGAAACATCTCCAACTATCAGTTTTCTTCTTCAGATGCTCCACAAGTGCCTGTTCTCCATCAGCATTTTAGTTTATTTCCAGTCAGGATTCAGACCGGGTGCTTCTCAGATTGCATAGCTGAACATTCTTCTCATGGCTAGGGAACATGTCCAACAGGGTAGTTAGACCAGGGAGAGAGATTACAGACTACAGTACCATCAACAGCTGATGATACTTTGCTTTACATCTTCTCAAGGAGTATGTACAATGCTGTGTCCCTCCCCAGCAACCCCAGTGTCTGAATGAAACTGGAATGCAGGTAACACAAAGAGTTGGCACAAGCTCAGCTCAAATAACTCAGATATAATGCTGATAAGAAGGAAAAAACATTTTGAGGAAGCTGTGACTGAGAAAACCACTGCCTGTGACTGTACTTCCCCACTGGTTGCTGGACAGATTAGTATTCAGTCCTTATAAACTCTTTACTGCCCTTGGGTATCCACTGTCCAAAAACACCTTATCCCTCTTTTACAGCTGTTCTGGAGCCTGCACCCTCTCCTCTCAGATACAGACCTAGCCACGGTGATCCATACCGTGATCACTTCCATGCTGGTTTGTTCCTACTTGCTGGCAGTGAAGGCCACACAGAGGTTACTGAGGGCACAGCTACACTAGAGAGTTTAGAGTGACACAGCTGCACAGATGCAACTGCACCACTGGATTCTCTAAGGCAGCCACTCGAAGCCAATCGGAGAGAACTCACCCATCAACTTAACTACTGCAGCCCCCACGAGCGGCAGAGGCTATGCTGGAGAAGCTCTCTCACCGGCATAGCACTGTCCAAACTGGCACTTATGTCAGTACAACATATGTCACTCAGGTGAATTATGCTGACATAAACTGCAATGTAGACAGAGCCTCAGCAGTGCCCAGTTGCTAGTGCCCAGGTAAAAAAAATGTACAGGAAAGTAGCACACCAATTCTCCACGCTCTCCACTTGTTCTTTGTTGACTTCATGTTCATTTTGAAATCCTGGTTTATTATCCCTATTTTTCAGCCTCTCACTGAGTCTATTACCTTGGGGAATGCGTCTACCTTTACACCCCACCGAGAGAGCTGTGACTGACGGGAAAGCTGTGCCTAACAGCCCCTAGATACAAACCTGGGCCTGGAGACAAAGTGTTCTTAGGGAAAAATGGGGGACTCAGCTGCCATCAGAAACCAGGACAAATCTGAATCTTGCCTCCCCTAGGGCATGAGGCAAGACTCATCTCTTTCTGTAGGTCTTTCCTGAGCTGCAGATGGATCTAGGAGTATTTCTGCAGGAAAATGACAATAAAGATCAATTCTGCCTGGGGAAATAGTTTTTAAGGAGAAAGGGGTGGAGAATTCTCCCAAAAGCTACATATTGTGATGTATTAATTGTACCTACTGTGATACATTAGACTCATAAATATAGATACGAAACAATGAATTTGGCTAATGAATTTGGTGCTGCTGTATGGAGCTGGACTGACAAATTCTTTGTGCAAAAAAGTGGGAATTTTCTGCAATATTTTTATGATTCTGATGTGTGCCTCAGTTTCCCTCTGTACTTTGCATTGCTAGCCAGCACTTGCAGAAAGATTAAATCTGCGCTTGGGGCAGAGCAGGAGACATGAATGGTAGGGCCATGTAACTGTCTGGGATGGTGTGAATGGGTCATTAAAGAACTGGCTGAAACAGACCCATCTCAGTGGAGGATGTGAAAAGACAATGGGATCCCCAAGGATTTCATAACTGAGACCTATCTACAGGATACTCCAGCACGAGGCACTTGTGAATTCAGCAGGTGTCCGCAGGAGGAGGACAATGGAGCGAGAGGTGTCAGGGATAAGAGCTGGCCTTTCAGAGAGTCACAGAGGTCTCACCTGGTACGGAGAGAGAGAGAGAGAGAGATAGGGAGGGAGAGAGAGTGAGTGGATTTCACTGCAGCTTGACAGGGTTGAGCACTATCTTAGCCAGGATAGATTACGTCTTGTACTTTGCTTCTCTGTGCTGAGCTACAGACTTCCTGATGCTGTGATCCAGTTGACAAATAAGGCCTATTCTGTTTTGAAAAGGCTGCCTGATGTCATTGCAAATACATGATGAAGTGCATTGGTCTCTGAAGAGTGTAAAAGTCTCTGCCCAGGGGTCTATCTCAGTTGGACTTGCTGGGCAGAGCTCATGGTGTGGAACAGGACTGCTGAAGTCCAGAAGCTCAGTCTTGGATGCACTGTGGCCACAAAGATTATCTTTAAGGAAAACAGGGACCCCTTGGAGGTTTGGCACACTGAAGAGGTTCTTCCAAGGGGCTGTTTAAAAGTGGAGGTGCAGCATAGATCCCGGGGTCCATGATTCTCTGTTTATGCACAGAGTTTATGCACAAGTACAGAGTATGGAGAGCGGCAGTTCAAGACAAGAAGAAAGTGTTGGGAAGTACTGTGTCAGAATCATAGCAATGGGGGCTGGAAAGGACGTCAGGAGGTCATGTAGTCTATGGTGATGAGGCGAGAGCTCAATATATCTAGACTTTCTGTGACAGCTGTTTGTCTAACCTGTTCTTAAAAACCTCCAGCAACTGGGATTCCATCACCTCCCTAGGTAACCTCTTCCAGTGCTTAACTTGCCTACTATTCAGTCTAAATCTCCCATGCTGCAAATTCAGCTGATTATTTCTTGACCTGCCCTTGGTGGACATGGAAAACAAGTGATCACCATCCTCTTTATAACACACTTTTACATATTTGCAGACTCTTGTTTCTCTCTCCCTCCCACCTCTCCCCCACTCTGACTTTCTTCTCCAGATACTCAATTCTTTCAATCTTTTCTCACGGGCCATGTTTTCTAAACCTCTTCTCGGTTTTGCTGTTCTGCTCTGGACTCTCTCCAATTTCTTCACACCTTTTCTTGGGTATGCTGCCCAAAACTGGACACTGTACTCCAGGGAAGTCCTGACTCTAGTGGAACAATTACCAGAATAACATACGCCTTTTTTTACAACACTTGCTGCACTAGTGTTTAGAATTCAGGATACAAACACTAGTCTAAAAACACTTCTGATTTCATCATCTCAAGCCATAATTATTTTTGGTTCTTTCAGGGTTATATATGTAGAGCTACAAATGCCACCTAGTGGTCTTAACTGTTTTGACAAGCTTTTATCAATTTGATATGCAAAAGCTTAGGGTTTGCTACAAGCATCTGTGGCCCTATGTAAGTCCTTTTGAAGTCAATGAGATTACTCACGATTACACTGAGTATGTGCTTAAGTAATTTGCTGATTTAGAGCCTTAGCAACTTATTCTATTGGAAGCAGGCTTTCTAAAGGAGTAGACGCAGACAAGAGAATTATTTTGGGTGGTACAAATGAAAACAAGATTAATGGGATGGAAATAAGAAAATTAAGTAAGAAAAGGAAATAAGAAAAGCTGGATGATGCATGGCTATTTGGGAGCTGAGTTAAGGTTGTGTTTTGGAATATGCAGTATGATGTTTTTACATATGTACATTTCTTTAAGAAATTGTTTGGAGTTGAGAGCCTTAGGAAAAGGGAAACAAAACACTGGTCTTGAATTCTTTGCTTCAGTCTTCATGGCTGAGGACGCTGGGGAGATTCCCAAACCTGAGTCATCTTTTGTAGGTGACAAATCTGAGGAATTGTCACAGATTGAAGTGTCCCTAGAAGAGGTTTTGGAACTAATTGATAATCTTAACTGTAACAAGTCACCGGGACCAGATGGCATTCACCCAAGAGTTCTGAAAGAACTCAAAAGTGAAATTGTGGAACTATTAACTAAGGTGTGTAACCTGTCCTTTAAATCAGCTTCTGTACCCAATGAATGGAAGATAGTTAATGTAACGCCAATATTTAAAAAGGGCTTTAGAGGTGATCCCGGCAATTACAGACCAGTAAGTCTAATGTCAGTACCGGGCAAATTAGTTGAAACAACAGTAAAGAATAAAATTGTCAGGCACATAGAAGAACATAAATTGTTGGGCAAAAGTCAACATGGTTTTTGTAAAGGGAAATCATATCTTACTAATCTACTAGAGTTCTTTGAAGGGGTCAATAAATATGTGGACAAGGGGAATCCAGTGGACATACTGTATTTAGATTTCCAGAAAGCCTTTGACAAGGTCCCTCAACAAAGACACTTATGTAAATTAAGTTGTCATGGGATAAGAGGGAAGATCCTTTCATGGATTGAGAACAGGTTAAAAGACAGGGAACAGAGGATAGGAATAAATGATAAATTTTCAGAATGGAGAGGGGTAACTAGTGATGTTCCCCAAGGGTCAGTCCTAGGACCAATCCTATTCAACTTATTCATAAATGATTTGGAGGAAGGGGTAAACAGCGAGGTGGCAAAGTCTGTAGATGATACTAACTGCTCAAGACAGTTAAAACCAAAGCAGACTGTGAAGAACTTCAAAAAGATCTCACAAAACTAAGTGATTGGGCAACAAAATGGCAAATGAAATTTAATGTGGATAAATGCAAAGTAATGCACACTGGAAAAAATAACCCCAACTATACATACAATACGATGGGGGCTAATTTAACTACAACTAATCAGGAAAAAGATCTTGGAGTCATCATGGACAGTTCTCTAAAGACATCCATGCAGTGTGCAGGGGCAGTCAAGAAAGCAAAGAGGATGTTAGGAATCATTAAAAAAAGGATAGAGAATAAGACGGAGAATATCTTATTGCCCTTGTATAAATCCATGGTGCACCCACATCTTGAATACTGCGTATAGATGTGGTCTCCTCATGTCAGAAAAGATATACTGGCATTAGAAAGGTTCAGAGAAGGGCAGATAAAATGATTAGGGATTTGGAACAGGTCCCATATGAGGAGAGGTTGAAAAGGCTAGGACTTTCCAGCTTGGAAAAGAGAAGACTAAGAGGTGACATGATAGAGGTATATAAAATTATGAGTCATACGGAGAAAGTGAATAGGAAAAGTTATTTATTTGTTTCCATAATATAAGAACTAGGGGCCACCAAATGAAATGAATGAGCAGCAGGATCAAAAAAAATAAAAGGAAGTTCTTCACACAGCGCACAGTCAACCTGTGGAAGTTCTTGCCTGAGAAGATTGTGAAGGATAGAAATGTAGGAGGGTTTAAAAGAGAACTGGATAAATTCATGGAGGTTAAGTCCATTAAAGGCTATTGGCCAGGATGGGTAAAGAATGGTGTCCCTAGCCTCTGTTTGTCAGAGGGGGGTGATGGATGGCAGGAGAGAGATCACTTGATCATTACCTGTTAGGTTCACTCACTCCGGGGCACCTGGCATTGGCCACTGTCAGTAGACAGGACATAGGGCTGAATGGACCTTTGGTCTGACTCAGTACGGCCATTCTTATGTTCTTATGAGGGAGAATGGGGCCTTCTAACTCAGTGACACTGAAATAAGATGGAGATTTAACCACCAGTGGAGATATTCATTTTAGGGGAGCTACAGGATGCATGCATCTCCTTGGACAAAAAAATTTACCAAGGATAAACCATTTTAGTAGCACAAGTATGTATGCTGGACCAAAATCCCCTGTTGAATTATTTGCCCTTGTATAATTATGTGCATAGAGCTTTGAAAGAGAGCAGTTTGGACATTAGGAAATGTTTCTGTCAGCAGCTGTTTCATAAGTGTAATCACATGCATCTAGAACCACTCTTGAACAACATGAGTGTTGTGATGGTAGAGGGAAGCAACCAAGTCAATGCATCAGTAATTCGCCTTAATAAAACTACTGTATCTATGTATGCTGATTGCTAACCACAATAACCTAAATAGGAATTATGTGTTTATACCCCCATTCACTTCATATACTATTTGCTTAGGAATTACAAAATCAGGATCAGATTTCCTGCAACAAGAGTGTAAAGTGCAAGGTCAGAGTAAATATTTAGTGTAATGCGCAGATGTTTAGCAGCATGACTTCCCAACATTATTTCATGAAATAGTCAGATCTGAGCTTGCCTGGGTGATCACCCAGAGTTGGCAATTTCAGTGTAGTTTCAGATAGTTATCTGGAAACCTACAGATGATAATCCCTGCGCTGTTTTCAAAGTTTATTCCCCCTCCAAAACTGAAGTGATAATAATAATAATAGTAATAATAACTACAACAACAATGCTGAGCACTTCAGACTTTTCATTATTCAAGCACTGCACAAATGTTCGCTAATTAGTCCCTTTCCAAAACTGAGGTGATAATAATATACTGAGCATTTTGTACTTTTCATTATTCACACTGTAGACATGTTAGCTAATTAATCCTTCCAATACCCCCATTTGGTAGCTAAGTAGCATCCGTCCTATGTTTACAGATGGAAAAACAGACAACAAGAGGGGAAGTGATTTGCCCAAAGACACATGACAAATTTGCAACAAAACTGTGATAAAAAGTCAGGAATTTCTTACTGACTTTCCCATGTTCATTCCTCTTGTCCTCGTCATTCATTAGATTTCTCATTAGCAATTAACAGGAATAAGACATGATCTCGTTATTTCACGTGACCTTCTAATTCAATTCTAGATTCTGTCCTTTCTTCAGCAGGATCACTTGCAATTATTCATCTGTTCTTCACAGCTTATTTGCTCCCCCTTGTGTTGGTTTAAGAGGCAACTGCCTTAAGAGCGAGTATTTGAATTTTAAATCAAACTAAAAAGCCCCCCCTGGAAAATAGAAGGGACCTCCAGGGTCAACGTATTGTTCATAAAATGACATTTGGCACTTAGCTGGACCTTGCCAATAAGTCCCAACTGATTTATCATTTTTCCTTTTGAAAACCAAGTGGACTACAATTCAGCAGTGTATTGATTTTGGCAAAATTGTGTGATGCATCAGAAAGTTACTTTTCAATACTATATACACAACCCCTTTCCCCCTCTGATTTTACAACTGCAATAATAAGACAACTAGCAAAAGTAAGGCACACCAATGTCAAATCAAATGATGAGTTTTCTAAATAATGCTTGAGTTCCCAGGATCATGACCAGACCTGAGATGGGGTAACAAAAACACCTCCCAAGAAATGGAGTATCTAAAATGACCTACTGCAAAGGATACATTGCTGAAGCTTGTGCTTTTTATCCACACAACCTGAAAACAAACCAAAGTTGTTGTTTTTTAAAAAGTAGAGAATCAATATGTAAGTTTCAAAAAGTAAAACTAAGCATTTTCTGTCTTAGACACTACACAGACAGGGCTGATGGGGGCTGGGGCAAGGAGGGGCAATTGCACTGGGATAGGAGCTTAGGGCCCCCCAAAAAGCATCTGTAATGTTTGTGTAAATAAAGTGAAATGGGAGGGATAGGCCCTGGCAAATATGATGTCCTGAAGCCATATTTTTTTCTAGGCAGGCCCGCACACAGAGCACAGTTGTGTTGATTCTAGTCAGCGGTTGACAGATACCAGGTTTTATACCTCGGCACTGCATTGGTTATCAGAGTGAATTAATGTATGTCCCAGACCACTACAGACCCTTTGCTTCCCCTCCACTTCAGAAGTGCATAGGGGATAGAAAGGGACTGCAACAAAGGGAGATGCAACCCCAGCAGAACCCTATAGGAGGTGTATCCTGTGCCAGGGAGAGGGGAGCAGTCAACAGCAACTTGGAGGCTTTGGAGATACAACCTAAGGTAGGACTGGAAGGGTATATATGATAAGAGAGAAGAAAGCTTTCCTGTCACTCACACACAGCACTGGGGCACATTGCGGGGCACCAGGAATATCTCCAAGAGGCAGTCTGCAGCATAGTTTGCTCATTCACTCCAGGCGCAACCTGGAGAAGGAGTGAAAAACAAATGTGCACATAGCTGTCACGCTGTGAGGGTGCCTCCCAGCCTTGGAGTCCTGAAGATTTCTCAGAAAGTCAGACAATATTATGACTGACACACTATGTTCTGTCATTTCCTTAGAGTGCATGACAGCACTTTACCAGGTCAAAGTATCCATGTGGTATTCAGCCTTCAGATGCACGTTCGACTCTGAAAAGCTGAGTTTCCAGAAATGTGTGACAACGTACCATGCACTATAAAAACGATGCACAGTAGCATTGAAACGTCATTATAATCACTATAAAGTCCAAGACCAGAAGGACCAGTCTGACCTCCTCTATAACTCAGGCCAGAGAACTTCCCCAAAATATTTCCTTTTGAATTAGAGCAAATCTTTAGAAAAAATTAATCCAGTCTTGATTTAAAATCAGTGATGGAGAATCTACCTCAGCTGTGGGTAAATTGTTTCAATGGGTAATTACCCTCGCTGTTACAAATGTACAACTTATTTTCAGTCTGGATTTGTCTAACTTCAGCTTCCAGCCATGGATTGTGTTATACTTCTCTCTGCTAGACTGAAAAGGTCATTATCATATTTTTGTTCCCCATGCTGGTACTTACAGCCTGACAGCAAGTTGCCCCTTAACTTGTTCTTTGTTAAGCTCAGTAGACTGAGCTCCTTCAGTCTATCACTATGCCATGTTTTCTAATTCTTTAATCAAGCTTGTGGTTCTTCTCTGAACTGTTTCCAATTTATCAGCATGCTTTTTGAATGGTGGACATCAGAACTGGACATAATATTGCAGTAGTGGTCACACCAATGCCAAATACAGAGATAAAATAACCTCTTTACTCCTTTCGGAGATTCCTTTGTTTATGCACCCAAAGATCTGATTAGCCCTTTCGGTCACAGTGTCAACCTGGTAGCTCATGTTCTGTTGATTATCCACCAACATGCCAAAACCTTTTTCAGAGACACTGTTTCCCCAAATAGGGTCCCCCATCCTGTAAGTATTATGTACATTCTTTGTTTCTAAATGTACACACTTACATGTAACCATATTAAAACATATATAGTTTGCTTGATTCCAGCATACCAAATGATCCAGATCACTCTATATCAGTGACCTGGCCTCTTCATTCTTTATCACTCCCCCAATTTTTGTATCATCGGAAAACTTTCCCAATGATGATTTTACGTTCTGTCAGGTCACTGATAAAAATGTCAAAATGTTAAATAGGGCCAACAACCAATCCCTGAAGGACCCCACTAGAAGCATGCCCAGTTGATTATTTCCCATTTACAGTTGCATTTGGAGACCTATCAGTTAGGCAGTTTTTAATCCATGTAATATGTGCCATGTTAATTTTGGATCATTCTAGTTTTTTAATCAAAATGTCATGCAGGATCAAGTCAGAATGCCAATGTAAAAATTACTATTTGAATTTAATTACAAGGCTATAGACTAAAAGATTGAGATTAAGCGTATAATAGAAATACCAGACATTAGTATTTATTATTTGCATTGCAGGTGCTATACAAACAGTTCAAGAATAGGAGAATTTCCTGTGTTGCCTACAAATAAATTGACAATGGTTAGGCCACTGGTACACTGAGACTGCTGCCTGTCATGCTGACATTGTCTCATTGTTTCCTTGTACTCTGTCTGTCTGGTTGTGTAGTGTTGGAATTGCAAGTTATCACTTTAAAAGAGTTTGGCAGCAGGAAAATTTTTGAAGCCAATGCTGCTTTGCTCACAGGGATAGGAAATTGGCCAGCATGGGTGCCAGAAATCTATGACACCAAAAAGAAGGTCTGAACATCTACTATGATGCTGTAAGATTGAAATAGGACCATGTATATCATTAATATTGCCACTGCTAGACAATTGCAACAAATCTTGTACAAAGCATGTCATGGGAGGTATCAATGGAAAAGTTAAGATTTGCTAAGTATGATTATCCTGTTTACATGCATGTATCATTTTTGCATCTGAAGGTATGAATATTGGCTATATACCTGTATCACCATTGTGTTTGTTCCTTGGGTAACACCCACAAAGTAATTTACATCCACATTATGAATGGACTTTAAGCTTGATGGCTCATTAAGGACACTTCATTCTCACAATGGGCCAGGGAAGAAACTCATTCTGCCCAGAGAAGTCTTCCTGTGGACATCTTAGCACAGATATGGCCCCTCTGAATCAGCATGTCATGTAAAGGCATGTTACATGCTCATGTGATCCTGGACTCCATCTTGTGCCAGTAATTTTCCACAAATCGTGCTGTGAGCTTTCTTTGAGACAATAAAATTCCAGGCACATGGCGAGGATATAAAAGACCCCTGAAACATTCCATGTTGTCTCTTTCCTGCTCTGATATTGGACTATTAACTGAAGAGCTTCTAATCTTTTAGAAGTTACCAGAGACTTTACTAGCCAATCTCACTGCTACAAACCTCAGATAAGAACTTGCAATGATTGTATGTATATGATTTATTAACCATTCTTAACTCTCTTCTTCTTTTTAAATTTGAGTTACTAAATAATTGGCTGCAGCGTGATTACTGGGTAAAATCTGAGTTATATATTGATCTGGCTATGTGGCTGACCTCTTGAGATCAGAAGAACCCCCCATTTTTATTAAGCTGATTTTCAATAACCACTTATCATAAAGTCTAGAGTCTGGGTGGTGAAACACATACTGGAATGCCTAAGGAGACTGCATTTTTGGCTTCTTGTTAAGACAGAAATTTATTTTTGTTACTGGCGTGGTGTAATCTAATGATAGAATAACCACCAGTCTGGGGTGAGTCTGACCTATTTCTCAGCAGTTTGTCCTGAATCTGGCATCCTCAACTGCGACCCACAGAGGCACGGTGACACCTACCCTTCTGCAAGATGCCCTCCAGCCCACCTTTCAGGTTTTAATGTGTTATTATGATGTGGTGCCAGGATGAGGCGCCGCTGTGCCGGGTGCTGATCAAGCATAAAAGACAAAGACAGTTGCTGCCTATAACAGTTTACATGCTAAATCATATACTAGAGATCGGCTCATGCTGCTCCTTTTCAGAACAGCACTAGGGCACTCCCCTTTCAAGCATGTCCTTCCTCCTCTCTACAAGCCTAGCCCACCTATTCTTCACTGAGCAAGACGGCTCAGGGACTAGCTGCACGGCCAGCACCCTTCCCTTCCAATGCAGCTTTTAGGGGTAAGAAATTGATTTTAGTCTGAGTTTGTATGACTGCACCCCATCTCTCTCTCTACTGAGAAGTTCCTTTGAACGGTAGAGAACCCTCCAAGCCTGTTTGTTAGCTACACGTTTACCATGCAATTTTTATTAATGAGTTGTCTGCCGTTTAAAACCATGGCAGCGTTAGGATGGTAGGCAGAGGGGGAAGTATTACACCTAAGATAACTTCATCTATTCCCATTTTGTAGAAACTAGGCACCATATACATTTAGAAACCTAAAGCGCTTTGGCTGTGGAAACACTACAGTTCATTTTATTTTGTCAGAATAGAGTTGGCCCAGTCTCCCCCCTTTTTGCTGTCTCTCTATCCATTTCCTTCTATGACTGTGTAGCTGTGCTTAACTCTGTAGGAGCTTTGGCACAACTTAAGAGAGTTTGTGCTGAGAAACAAAAGCAAACCCATAGGAACTAGTAGCATGTGTTTTTAAGAAGCTTAAAACAAGAACTTGCCCTAGAAAAGGACAAAACAGTAAGTTCAAAACAGTAAGGCTAAAACGTCCTGAAATCTAAAGGCATCTATAAGAGGGAGCAGTCACTCATGTAATGGCTGTTATGGTAGGAGACTGCCAGCATGACAGGAAATGAAAGGAGGGTGGGGTGAAGCAGTTAATTGTTTTTTAAAAACATTGATAAAATTATTTAAAGGCTGTAATCTCTATGGAAGGAATAATTACTTAAAAACAGAAAGGAAAAAAGAGTGTTGAAAAAAGGAAGATAACTGAATCAGGTGACCTGGAGGGTGAAAGGTCAAACCTTGGGGAGTTATAATAATATTTTTTTCACTCAAACGACAAGGAAAGGTTAGCCATTTACTTAGTGCTGCAAGGAATATTTTTGTTGAAAAGTTATAGAATATTTATCAATGTTTGTGGTGTTTTATGTTCTCAGTTTTTATTTCTTTACTTGTTTTAGATTTATTGTCTGCTTTTATATATGAATAGCTGATTCTCGTATATCTGAATCATATCACGGCTGAAGTAATTTAGGGAGAAGATTAGCCAATAAGAATAGGGGAGAATGTGAACATGATGTATACTTGTTAGCTTAACGTCTGTAATGCCCAAGAGTATTTGCAAAAGGGCTCTGCAGTCTTTTTTTTTTTTTTTCCTGTGTGTTAGAATAAATGTAATTGGTAACACAACACTAAACTAAAAGTTTAGGAGATGATGGATTAATACTTACTTCTATATAATACTAGCACATACCAACACAACTTAATATCCTTATCTATGGAGAAACTTACTGTGGAAACATGGAAACATTCTTGTTTGTCTTACTAGAGTATTAGAAAAGCTTAAAAATGAGGCAAAGGATGAAAATCACCCCACACAGAGGGCCAATAAAAAGTTTATGCATTACTTAAGCTCTCTAGGTAGAAGTGAAGTGCTCTATCTTTATCCTTGCCTTCTACATAAGAGGTGAACTTCACCTAGTGACAGACTTGTGTGAAATGCTGCACGTGTGTGCAGACTGTAATAGACACCAGGGACAGACTATGGGAACTCTATACTCCATTTTTTCACCTTATTTAGAGACTTGTTTGGGGGAAATCTCAAATTGCTGGCAATTGTGGCAGCAGCCACCAATGAAAGCATCTGCCCCCTGCTCCTCCTGTGGTGGTGACAGCAGAGTCTTCTCCTCCTGTCTTTTAGCTGGCAATTTAGACTGGGTCATTCTTAATAAAATGTAGGAGTGGAGCTGGGAGAAAATGTTCAGATGAATAGTTTTTGCTTGAATAAAAAAAAAGCACTTTCAGTGGAAACTATTTGTGAATTTTCCCTGATTAATTTGAGCTTGGATAAAGACTTTCAGGGCCAGCTTCAAAAGAAGAGAGAGAGGGTCCTTTTGTAATGTTTAGTCCTGGGCTTAGGGCACCATCCTGGGCTGAAGGAAACCTACAGTTGAAATCCCCTCTCTGGAGCTGAGACTTTAACTCAGTTCTCTCTCCTCCTAGGGGAGTATCCTGGCCACTAGACTGTGGGTTATGCTGGGGTTGGTTGCTCTCAGTTTCTTCAGTTGAAACTATTCTACTCTGTATAAGCACCTTTTTGGAGCAGGTACTTGAAGCCGAGTCTACCCCCAGCTACGTATGTGCCCAAACCAACAGGCTATGGACTAGTTTGCACTCAAGCTCTTCTGTTGAAACTGTCCCACTTTGAATAAATACATAGCTATTCATTGGGCCAAAGAGAGAGAGATAGCACAATGACTCTATAGCCTGGTGATTAAGTCACTTGGGATGTAAGAGAGATGGATTCAAATCCTCTCTTGCCTGTTTCAGAGAAGGGATTTAAATCCATACCTTCTACCTCATGAATGAATGCACAGATCACCAGGCTGTTGGGTCATTTCTCTCTCTCACTTTAGCCCAATGAATTTTTCAATATTGTTTAAAGTGGAAGCACTTCAACAGAAGAGCTTCAGAGTAGCCCAGCCCCAGATAGCCTCATGGTTAGGATAGAAGGGGAGACCTACGTTCAAATCCTGGCTCTCCCACATCCTAGTTAATTGTCCTACCCAATGGGTTAAAAGACAATCAGCCTTTTGCTGATGCTGGCCATTTAAATGAATGAAACATTTTGTAGGATCTGAAACAGACTTTTCCCATTTGGTGACATGTTCTGAACATTTTAAGGGCTGAACTAACCTACCTACCTACCTACTTATTTATTTATTTATTTATTTATTAATTATTTGCTGGCTGAAGGGAAACATCAAGTATTTGCCAAGCTGTATCTGGACCATTTAAAAGTCGAGTGGGTCTTCCTGACCCTACAACCCATGCACAGCTTGGCAGTAAATTAAAAGCAGGGTGTGGTTATTTAGAGCCGTGCAAGTGTCATCTATGTGAACACTATCAAACTAAGGAAAACAAGTTCTCAGACTTTAAGGCCAGACAGGACTATCATGATCATCTAGTCCAGGGGTGGCCAACCTGAGCCAGAAGAAGGAGCCAGAATTTACCAATGTACATTGCCAAAGAGCCACGGTAATATGTCAGTGGCTTTGCGCCACCCCCCCGACCCCCACCAGCTCACCGCTTCTCTCCCCTCCTTCCCCTCCCCACATCCTCCCAATCTCTGCTAATCAGACCTGGGCAAAAATTCCTTCCTCACTTCAACTATGGTGATCACTTAGACCAGGGATTCGCAGCCTTTGGCACATGGCACATCAGGGAAATCCACTGGCAGGCTGAACCAGTTTGTTTACCTGCAGCATCCACAGGTTTGGCTGATTGCAGCTACCGCTGGCCTTGGATCACCATTTCAGGCCAATGGAAGCTGTGGGAAATGGCACTGGGCCAAGGGATGTGATCAAATCACTTGGTTTCATTGTCTCCTAAGCCTGATGGGTAAAAATGTAGTGTCTCTCTGTTCTTTATATCCCAAAGGCATGTCTTTGCCTTAAAAGTCAGGGAGGCCTTTGGAGATTCAGTCTCTCGAGGACAGGATAATCCCAGGATAACCCCAGCTGATTTAGCTGGATAGCTTTGTTTACTGCTAATACATAAACTGAGATAAACTCACATTCCTTTGTCTAGGACAGATTTGTTTATCATCTTTATCTAGACTAGGCTGTCTAATTTTTAACATGCTGTGGTAACATCATACCCAGAGAATTCATAATCAGCATATTGTCAGCTTTCATATGATATCTCATAGGCATATTATATACAAATATTATTCAATAGTGTGTAAGGTGTGAATACAGGAGTGTCTAGGGTCACAGAGATCATGTGATCACAACTGCCTTGTAGTCACACTGCCTTCCTGCCAGTGATGCCCTCAACACACCTTCTTTCCCAGGAGGCAAGAGGAGGATGTCATAGCCAACATAGAGGGTCCTCCAGGCCAGCAGAATCCCTTGGTAGCTGATTATGCAGCTTTCCGGCTGATTTACACTGCCACACTGAGTGGTGGAATTCTGGACCGAATTGGCAGTTACCTCTTTACCCCAGGCAGTATTCTTAGAATTTAATATGTGCAATACACTGGAACAAATGTAATGGTAGCGTATTTTTGTGTATGTTTCAGTCTGCCCAAACTAGCTGTTTCTGAGTCTGCTGAATAAAACCTGAATATTGGGAATTTGGTTTGGAAAAGTGTGTTTTAAATATTTGTGGTATAATGTGACAACAAGAAAAAAGGCTGGTCCAGAGGTTAGGGTGTTAGCTGGGACTTGAGGGACTGCTCTTCAATTCTCTGTCTTGCCACACAGTTACTGTGTAACCATGGGCAGTCACTTAAGCCTCCCTGTGCCTCAGGTTTCCATCTGTAAAATGGATCTAATAGTACTTCCTTACATCAGAGATGCGTTGTGAGGATGAATATATTAAAAATTACAAGGTGCCCAGATACAACAATAATGGGAGCCATATAAATATTTGAGATAGTTAGAATGCCAACATATCCTGCTGCTCAAAAGAAGCCTGTGATTCTGGAGCATATCATAAAGAGGAAGAGAGAGCCAACCACGTCTACAGCTGTCCCAAAATAAATCATTCCCAGATTATGAGAGGACCATTGATATAGAAAAAGGAAAGTTACATTATGTAGCCAAGAAAAGTGTTTGTATTATGAAATTCAATCCCAGAAGTTTTGGGAGGAATTTGGTTCACATGAGAATGTACAGTTACTATCTATGGCCTTACTCTGAGATACTCATAGCCACATTATTTGTGTTAATATTCCTGAAGCGCCGTTGCTAGGACTTTCTGCTATCCACATGTTCAGGCCTGTACAGAATATGTGTTTTGTTTTATACGCTTGCACAGCAATTTTCAAAAATGAAATGTCAAATATAAACCATACCTGTATGACAATGTCATCAATGAAAGTAGAGCACATGTCAAACTGAGAGCAACATTTGATTGTCTCTTTCCATTCTTAGCAATACCTTCACAAGTAGTACACACAGAAGGAGGACGCCAGGTTGGGGCAGTGGAAACAGATGACAGTTTCCATGGCAAGGAAGATTAAAGAAATGCAAGTATTCTTTGGTGTCCAGGTTACTGGGAATCTTGGCCCTAGCAAATTCATGGCCATGAAACACATCCCGAACCATGAAATCTCGTCTCCCCTGTGAAATCTGGTCTTTTGTGTACTTTTACCCTATACTATACGGATTTCACAGGAGAGACCAGTGTTTCTCAAATTGGGGTCCCTGACCCAAAAGGGGGTTCCAGAGGGGGTGTGTGTTGTGGTATTACCACACTTACTTCTGTGCTGCCTTCAGAGCTGGGTGGCCGGAAAGTGGCAGCTGTTGGCCAGGTGCCCAGTCCTGAAGGCAGCGCTGCCAGCAGCAGCGCAGAGGTAAGGGTGGCAATACCATACCATGCCACCCTTACTTCTATGCTGCTGCCTTCAGAGCCGGACTCCTGACTAGCAACCTCCATTCTCCAGCCGCCCAGTTCCTAGGGCAGTGCCACCCGCCAGCAGCAGAGCAGAAATAAGGATGGCAGTGCCATAACCCCTACAATGACCTTGTGACACACACCCCCTTATCCATTTTGGGTCAAAACCCCTGCAGTTACAACATCATCACATTTCAGATTTAAATATCTGAAATCATGAAATCTATGATTTTTAAAATCCTATGACTGTGAAATTGTCCAAAAGAGACCATAAATTTGGTAAAGCCCTAACTATAGCACTATGGGTATAATAAAGAGGCTACATGATGGTGTCCCTGATATAGCAAACTACCACCTGTTTCCAGGAAATCCCAAATGCAAAAATAATACATTGATATGCAGGCAATGAGATTTGTCTTTCCTGGGAAATTTTAAATTAACTAAAGGTATTTTAAAATCTGTGATCAAAATTTTCCTCTTCTGTCTTTACTTCAATCTCACCTTTATTGTGTATTCTGCATACATAACTCACATTGCTTTCTGTAGTACTTTGCCAGAGGGGAGGAGTATTTAGTATCAAGGAAGAATATATAATAAAGATGCACTGTACAGATCCAATTGCAAGGTTTTTTTTCCCTGTGTTTTAATTACTAGGTGACTGAGAAGCACACACCTTAGGTACACTTTTTTTAAACTATAAAAACCTTGTTCTAAACATATAGCCTAAATCCATACACAAAGTGAGATGATTTTGGCATGTCCTGACAGCTTTAAGACTATTCCATTATGTTTGGCCCTTCTGACCTTAGGCATCCATGACTTCCAAGTTTTCATGACAAACCTACAGCCTTAGTTGCTATTACACACTGCAGCCAGTAGGTGCCAGCAACCACACACTAAAAGAGTTTCCAAAGAAAATTTGATTATGTAGTATAAGCAGTTAGCAGATGAGCTAGATTTAAATAATACTCAGAAGGTCAAGTGCACTCCTAAAGGACAGTTACATACTAACAAAAGCCAAGAATTTATAGTGTGATTATTGATCTTTTCTGAAAAATACCACCAACATCACCTGTGTAAGCTCTTTGGGTCAATGACCATCTTTTTTGTTCTGTATTTGTATAGCACCTAGCACAACAGTGTCCTGACCATGACTGGGGTTCCCAGGCTCTACAGTAACACAACTAATAATAATGGATGAATGCTAGAAAAAGCAGATCAAATATGAGTAAATGTCATTTATAAGAAACTAAAAAGCTTGAAAGCTTGGCTTTTTCCCCAACAGAGTAAAAAATATTACCTAACCCCCCCACCTCTCATGTAAAGGACATGTAATTTGACCAAATCTGACTCCCTATATAGATGTACATATACACATTTTAAAAATCAACAAGCCAAATCGCCATACTGTCAGCCTAACATTCACAAGAAACAATGTATCTAGAATAATGTAGAGAGGGGCCTAAGCAATAAATATTTTGCTACATTTACATTTAAGTGGAATGACAATTTTTTTTAAAAAAAACAGTACTAAGGATACGCAATGCAGCTGATTTATTGTTGTGGAACATTCTCTTTGGGTGTTTCACATCTTTTTACAAGTTTAACTACGCAACCTTGCTGCTGTATGAACAGATTTTTGTATATAAATATTTTGGTTTAGTGAACGAAAAATAAGTTTTCTGTGCTTAATAATGCTGATATTAAAATGGTACAAAGTGTTTATGGCTCATTGAGATGATTTAGGGTGGGGATGAATTGAGTTCTCACCAACTGAGGCTATTGTTTGGTTGCAATAAATATATAGCAAGGCTGGATAAATAGGGCAGCAGTACATAGGTTTACATAGTGAAAGATGTATCTTTGAAATGGAACAAGACTGGCTGATGGAATCTACTTCTCCTCTTGTTTCAGTTTTAAACTGGTGTCACTCTGTTGAATATACACCAGTGAGAAGAAAATCAAGCCCATTATTTTTACTAAGTGAAAGTTTGTAACTTGAAGAATATATATAGCAAAAATTAGAAAGACCCTACATATAAAAACTGACTATTATTTCCACACGTACAATTTTGGGAGGATTTTTCTGTGTATGCAAATATGAATCTCTGCAAATTCTATCAGAAGCAGAGTGAATGCCTGCCAGGCTGGGCCTGGGAGAATGCGAAATGATGTCACAAAGAGAGCGGAATTCATTAGTTTACATAAATTTTGATTCTCATTATTAAGAACCACCACCACATTAATATTGCTGTTAACTAAAAAATTAATCTGGTGCAAAACCTTATAGTAATGACAAATACATGAACTCATGCCAGGACTCCCCCTCTTTTAAAATAATGTTGGCTTCTACATTCTTGATCTTCTCTTCTAGGAGAACTGTACAGCCCCATGCAACCAAAGTAGTAAAATGCATGTCCACTTTGAGTCATGCAGATGTCAATAAGGCACAGAGTAATGCTGCCCGATTGAAATCTGTCAGAACAAACACAGGGCAAGCAGATTTGCTTATATTATTTGAAAGTGGAGGTAAATACTCAAACCACAGCCACCACAATTAAGATCAGACAAGTCCCTTTATTGTTGTTAGAAGAGAACACCTCTTACACCCTGAGATAAAATGGGTAAAACTGTAAAATCATTAGTTATTTGCCTGGAAAGTGCAAGATGTTTTAATTTGCACTGGACTTATAATGTAACATTATTCTGTGACACTGTCTCACACTATATAATCTCTAGGTGAACCTGTATCTATGCATAGTACTTGCAGTGAAGGGGGTCTGAGGGCTTTTCCTAATCTGGATGAGTTCATTTCCCTATCTGGATGCAGCTAATTCTTCCCCCTTCCAGAGATGTGTTTTAGCCCTTGTTCGTACACATATTTGTACAAAGTAACTTTGTCGTTGGAATGGTCATTTAGTAGACATCAGGTGGGAGGTTTGGCTTCTGTTTTCATTTCTTGAGGAAGGGTAATTACAGTGATTTTCCTTCCTTGTCAGTACGTTTTTCATCTGGACACTGGTTATGAGATCTACTGTAGGGACATAGGGATGGGAGGCCATTGTGAGTCACTGAGTCCAATTCCTTGCTATAGCAAGCAACCCCATCACATAATCTTGTTCATAAATTTATCAAGCCCCATCTTTAACTAGTTAGGCAGTTCCCCACCCCCCACCCCCCCACATTTACACTAGAAGGCTGTTCCACGCAATCACTCCAGTGATGGTTAGAATCCTTCATCTAATTTCCACTCTAAATTTCTTCATGACCAGTTTATACCCATTGTTTTCGTGCTGACATTGTTCTTTAGTTTAAATAGCTCTTCTCCCTCCCTGGTATTCACCTGCAAAGTATTTATAAAGAAGAATCATGTACTCTTTCAGCCTTCATTTTGATAGGCTAAAGAAGCCAAGCTCTGTTAATCTCATCTCATAAATGTGATTTTCCAAGACTGGATTGGCTGACTCCACAGTAGATTTGTCAGAAGCCTATGAAAGTGGGGACAAGCACATGTTTTTCCCTGGCTGAGTTTCAGTCTATGTTGATCACTGATGGCTTTAGGGGAGCTTTGGGCTGCAAAATGTTATCTGGAGCCATTAAAATTTACCATGGGGCTGGTAAAAGTCAGGTTGGTAGAACTCTAGCTTCCCTCAGAAGCTCTGCCTTTTTTTTTTTCCCTGGCCATCTTGCCTGTGCAAACTCAGGTACTGAGTTATTAGGCCTGGGAACTGAATCCTCCACTCCTAGGGTGTTGAGTTACATGCTCTATTTTCAGTGTTGCTATTAGCCCAAATCACTTTGCTTTTCACTTCTCCTTTTCCCAGAAGAACTGCAAAATGCCCAGCCTTCCACAAAGTCATTTCCATTTTGAAAGTGGCTGTAAATGGTCTGTGAGTCATCAGCCTTTTCTGTGCCAGGGAGAGATGCTTCTAACATCTGTTCAGTTGCTCGTAGTAAAATAGAGGGGAATGGTCATGCACAGGGAAAGCCGAAGAGTACTTACTGGGGAGAGCAATGTTCATTGGACACTCCTGAAGTGGCAAGATATACTTAACTTCAGACCAGACCGAGTGCTTACAACAGTACCTGACTGTTCTGCTGTGGCCCTGTTGGATTGTGCAGCATTCTTGGCAGCCACACAGAGTACAATTTCAATTGAGCCTAAGGGAGTTAAGCACACAAATGACAGAATGTGGGTGCCTAACTTTCTTGGGCTCCTCTGCAATCCCATCCACAACCCTTGGTATGGTAGCTTCGAGTTGGAGTGAACAGGCAGAACGCTTTCTCCCTCTCCTGCCTATCCTCTTTTCTTTTTAATTCTTTTCTTTGATTTCATTGTCTATCTTCTTTGGAGGATTTAGGAGATTTTAAGGAAGAATCAGAATAGGATCTGCAGCTGTTGCAACTCCTTTCACAAGGAGACAGAGTAGCAACTGGCTCACAAGAAGCCACAAAACCACCAGGAAGCTAAGAGGAATTTGAAATGTAGAAAATCTCTTGATAGTGGTGTAACAATGCTGACTTTGATGGGACCCAGCTGAGAGTACCAACTCAAGACAAATTGCTTAAAGCAGGGCAATTACAGCCCAAGGCTGGGGTTCCTTTGCACACCAAGGCAAACCAAACCAGCCAAGAGAAGACTTCAGTTTTACCCCATTGGCTAACCATAAGTCACACAAGCAATTTCCTTAGACACTCCAGTTTCCCAGTATCACCACCAGTGCCACTTGTTATGGGGATGAATGGTTATGGAAACCAATACCCTAGTAAAAGAAAAAAGGTTCTCCAGATCCCAAAGGACCAAGACCCAGACACAGGTCAATACAGAAGTTAAATCTTACTGTTGCTAATCCTTTAGAATCTAAAATCTAAAGGTTTATTCATAAAAGGAAAGCAATATAGATGAGAGCAAGAATTGGTTAAATGGAATCAATTAGATACAGTAATGGCAAAGTTCTTGGTTCAGGCTTGTAGCAATAATGGAATAAACTGCAGGTTCAAATTAAGTCTTTGGAGTATATCCACAGCTGAGATGAGTCTTTCAGTCCTTTGTTTAGAGCTTCAGTTTGTAGCAAGGTTCCTCAAGAAGTAAGAAGCAGGAGTGAGAACAAAATGGAGGAGTTTTCAGGGCCTTTTATATCCTCTGCCCTGTGGAAGATCACAGCAGCAAGATGGAACCTGGAGTCACATGGGCAAGCCACATGTCCATGCATGATTCAGTTCTTTACAGGCCAACGCCATTGTTTACATGGTAGTTTGAATGTTCCCAGGAAAGCTCAGATGTGGATTAGCGTCTCCCAAAATTCATTGTCAGCCAAATGTTTCTTGATTGAGCACTTACTAAGAATAGTGCTTTCTTAAGAAGCTGACCAAATGCTTCACTGAGGCTTCTTAGAATCAAAACACATTGAGATACAAGTACATAGCCAATATAATCTTAACTACAAAAATGATGCACATATACAGACAGCATAATCATAACCAGCAAATCATAACCTTTTCATAGACACCTTACTGGACTACCTTTGTACAATATTTGCTGCAACTATATAACAGTGGTTGCAACGATGATCTATATGGTCACAGTTTATGTCAATAACGTCACAGGTGGCAGTTGCCCATTGAGAAAGATGTGCAACACATTAGACTTAGGTCTGGAGCATCAGAGCTGCAGGATAAGAACTCTCCCTGAAAAAAGGATCGATTCCCCCATAAACATTTATCCAGACAGCACTTACGTACACACACACACAATTTCTTACTAATGATAAAACTTTCAAAGAATAATTCCTATTCATTAGATTCATCTGCTCCCCACCTCACAAACCTCTGCACACTGTATGATGTTGCTTGTGGTTGAGGCTAAGACAGAGAATTGGTAGAGTATGCAAAGAGGATTCTCCATTGAAGCCACTGGCCAGTCACAGAGCCTGTAGTTTATTCTGGATTTCTATTTGCCAGACTATGGCCCTGATCCATCAAAGCACTTCAGTATGTCCCAATAAGGGTACTTGCATGCCTAAAGTTAACCATGAGCTTGAGAACTTTGCTGGACCAGGGCCTAACTAAATACAGCCTGTGATGTTTCAAGTCACCATGCAAGGCCTCCCTAAGGGTATGTCTTCACTACCCGCCATATTGGTGGGTAGTGATCGATCTATCGGGGATCGATTTATTGCATATATTGCAATAAATCAATCCCTGAGCACGCTCCCTGTCGATTACGGAAGAGACGGAAGCGGAATCGATGGGGGAGCAGCAGCAGTCGATTCACCACCGTGTGGACGGCCAGGTAAGTCGCCCTAAGATATTCCGACTTCAACTACACTATTCTCGTAGCTGAAGTTGGGTATCTTAGATCGATCCCCCTTCCGCAGTGTAGCCCAGGCCTTATTCTTGGCCTGAACATGCAAAGAGCAGAATCTGTAGCATAAACAGGGCACCGGCATTGTCCATCCCAGCTCACACTATGTTTACATGACCCTGTGTAAATAACAGAAAGAGCCTATGTTTTCAATATTTACAAGTCAAACATTTTATTCTGACAGCTGGATACAAGATGGTTCTCTCTAGACCTTTAACCACATTTGAGGGGTTGACCCATTTGAGGAGCAAGCTGGAAAGATAGATTTAATTTCTAAGATATATACTATTTTGATTGAAACAGATGTTGATAAGATGAAAAAATGCAAAGGGAATTTGGACAAAGAAATTACTGTATATGGAGAAAGGATATACATCTTCAATCTGTATAGCTCAAAGATTTTTTTAAAAAAATTACTGTATTGAAGGCATTCCACTCTAGTTAAGCTTCATTATATTTTTGCTGCGAGGGCTTGCAGGGAAAGAGGAACATACTTGTACAGGCGGTAGTTGTGTCCAGGAATTAAATGACTTGGGGAGCAAATTATTAAAGAAATTCATCTTATGACAAAATACCAGCTTCCTGGAGATCCGCTGACCCACCTACTTAATGTTCCAGTAACAGAGCTACATTTTAAACAAAACAAATTAATTTCTTGCTTATTGTTAGCATCAAGACTTTGTATTGCACATTACAAGAAACATGTAACTTCGTCTATGGTATTTTGGTATAGTAAAATGTGGGCTGTCCTTGTAATGGAAAAACTTTCATATCAAGTTGGTACATAGGAGAAGTGCCTAAAAGAACAGGTATTTAGAAATTTGCTCACCTGTTTTAGCATACTCAGAGGAGGTGGGCTCCCCAGCTAGCAAGCCAGAATCTTTAGCTAAGTTCTTTACTTATTCAGGATCAGGTTAATATTCAATGTAGGATGTAGTATTGTGACTTCCCTTAATAAAATGTTTTTAAAAAAACGTATGCCCCATCAGCAGTGTAGTAGGAGCAGATTTCTAGAAAATTGGCAGAACTGTAGAAGCCAGGCCTAGAGAGTGACCCAGTTACAACAGCCCTAGAAGGCCAGGCTGAGCCAAGAACCTCAACATTTGGGAGGCAGAAATCAATTTTATTTCAGAATTTTCCAAAAAAAAATAGTTAGATTTTTTTCCTCAAACTTCTGGGAGATTTTCCCTGCCACAGGAAATTTTGAAAATCCTATTTGTCATTCCAAAAATGGAACAATTTTTTTAAAGAATTTTGGAATTTCTAATCAAATAGAAATTCAAACTTTTGACAAGCTCTAACCAGGCCCCATATACATCCAGAACAGTGGTTTAGGATTTGCAGATGATATACAACCGCTGTCTTTGGCACCCAACAAGACCCCAAAGAAAAACCTATAGGCAAAAAAATCCTTTACTGCAACATTCCCAGACCTTCTTAAAATCAGTCAACACTCTTCAAGCAGACAATGTAAAGTATGCAAAGTGAGTATAATATTACCACAGTTGATCAAACCAGTGAGCAAACATGTTGCTTCATTCTGAACAAACTGCACGTAGCAAATCTGCCCTTCTATAAGTTCCATGAAGAGGACGTTAAAGACATTAGACTTTGCAGCCAGAAGGACGTGTCTATTTTACAAGGTCATGGACAATGGAAAAATTATGGTCATCCTGGGAAAATCATGCAAGTGAAAAGCAATCACATATATCTGATATTTTGGTTTCCATTGATAAGAATGGTCAAAAGTGACACCAAAAATGCTAAATCTGACTGACCAACTCTCATTGCCATGAGCCAAGGGTGCAGATCTGAGGGAAGTGGATACCAGTTGCCCCGGCCATATTTTTTCCACCAATCCTAGTACATTTTCAGTTGGTCTCGAACACTCCCTATAGCTCAGCAGTTAGGCTGTGCTCCAGTAAGTACTTGCTGTCCTTCTCATTTTAGTCTTACCAGCAAGCTTAAACTAAAGGAAGGTGTAAATTTGACTCTGATGGGTGATGAAACTGTAGTATGAAACAATTCCTCCTAAGGGTGTTCCTTTTGGGGGCAATCCCAGCCCTGTTTGGTCAAGCAGTTTCTTAGCCCTACCTTACTATTTTTTCTAGTGTGCATTGTTCAAATTTTTCATATGTATAATTATCCTATACAGTTCATCTTGCAGCACTATATGGAACGTTTCACTGCAAACCACATATTGTTATACATTAGCAACATTCCGGTTCTCCACTAAGGGCTAGACTGTGCCTAGCCCTAATGCAACTGCATAGGGGAAAGTAAAGATTCCCACACACTCACTAGATGTTAGAGCTACCTTGGTCTTAGTCCCAGCTGCTGTGGGAAGTGTATTGACTGCACTCCAGATGCTCTCCCTATGAATAATATAGTTAGTGAGAGGCAAGGAATAAGCAGAGTTATAGCCCCAACCTTCCCTTAAGCTGGCCAGTGTCACTGGCTAGATATAGTGGCGGGGGGGGGAGTAAGGAGCCCCCTGAAAAATGACTGTAGCAAGCTCCTCTGTTCTGGTCCACCCTAGATGCCCCATGCGGTCCATGGGAGCAACCCCCTTCAGTGAGACAGCTGCTGGTCCTCTGTAACAACAAACTCCCTTTCCAAGTCACACCCAGGGAAACTGACTCCCACCCCCTCAGCATGCAAACTATTGGAAAACAACAAGAAAATCCCCCACTTTCTCACACCCATATTCCAGTTTTTGCATAAAATGCACCACCTAGCTATCAATTAGTAATTACATTGAAGAATTACTGTTCCAGGGATATTTTTAATGTTACAAAAAGAGACTTGGGCCTATTGGCCTTGGCCTATTCATGACAGGTGTTTATTAATGAAGTGCCCAGGATGATATTCTCTGCTCCTAAAGCTATGATGAAGAAAAGGAAAGGTGGGAAAAGACTTTTCAAAGAGCATCGATGAGGAGTCTGCAGGAATTTAGTGGCAAAATAGATGTAGCAATAAAAGTGAATGGTGAGTATTTCATACACACACCCATAAGGAACAGGCCTGATCCTATTGGTCATTCCTGAGAGAAAACTCTCATGTACATCAGTGGAAGGATGGCATATAAATAATAGGCCCATTGTCAGTCTCTATAAACAAGTGGGTATTTTTTTAATAATATTGGACCAAACCTTCAGCTGGTTTGAATTTATTTAGCTCCGTAGAGAGATACTCCAGTAGACATCAGTTGTGGATCAGGACCATTATTTTACTGTACTAATTTTTAAATATTCTGAAACTTTCCAGTTTTTTATTGGAAAAATTGCAAAATGCAAGAACTGTGAGTTTCTAGTTAAGAAAAAATCTTAATTCTCTTCATTGCTTAAGGCAAATTTTAACCCTCTTTGAACACAAAGAGAAAAAACCCCCTATTCTAACAATAAGTGAACTGAAGACCCTCTAGACCTCACAGATAGAGTAGGAAAGCTTCAAATCCAAAATATCATTTAAGTTTGGCTTAATGTTAGAGTAAATGTAATGTAGGTAAATAGCTGGTTCATACTGAGAATAGCCTGCTACTGTTCTTAACTAAGGGAGTTGCTCCATCAGCTCAAGTGGTGAAGGCCAGTGTTTTAGATCAGAAGAACATATTTTCAGTATCTTAAAAAAGGCTCATTATATAAGCAATCCCGTCAATAGAAGAAATCTAGACATAAAGTGACTAAAGATTAAAAATAAAGTTGTATCTTCAAAATATAATTTCCAAATATAAATTTGCTCATATAAAAGGCATAAAACCAACAATAAGACGAGGAAGACTTTGTAGCACCTTAGAGCACAGGTCTCCAAACTGTGGCCCGGGGGCCAGATCCGGCCCGCGGCTTCAATTTGTCCGGCCCCCGAGCTGAGCAGGCACGCTGAGCAGTCACGTGGAGAAGCCACTGCTGCCCCTCCACTCCCATGAGCTGCTGCCAGCGGCCCCATGTGCGGAGGGATTAGTGCCCCCAAGGCAGCGGCCGAAGGAGCAAAGAGGGGGGCACGGCAGTGGCTGGAGGAGCAAAGGGGGGGTTTGAATATATTTGCATATATTGAACTTTTTCACAGTCACTTCGGCCCACAAAGCCCCTTCAAAAATCTAATATGGCCCGCCTCTCCTAAAGTTTGGAGACCCCTGCCTTAGAGACTAACCAGTTTCTCTTTATTTCTCTTTATTTTATTTTATTCTCTTTACTTCTCTGTAGTCTCTAAGGTGCTACAAAGTCTTCCTTGTCTTATTTTTGGATATACAGCTGCTAATCTTAAATCTGTCATAAAACCAATAGTACAAAGTCAAAGACAGAACAAACGTCTGCTATGACAGGTAGCAATAACTATGATAGTGCATCCAATAGGTTTTGGTCGTTACATGTAACATTTTGGGGAGTTTTGTATATGTCCCAATCAACACCAAACAGAATCACATACCACTGTGTCCACTGGACCACAACAAATTGCTGCAGTTTCAAGGAAATGTCTCTGGGAGTTATGTCTACTGATTATTGTGAAAGCCTTCTGAATGACTCAATGAGAAAATGTGTTAGTGGCTTTACCCTCTGCATTTATATGGCACTTAATGCAATGGGGACCAAATCCTGAGTGGAGACTCTGGACTCTATGGTAAGGCAAATATAACTAGGGAGACCAGATGTACCAATTTTATAGGTACAGTCTTGATTTTGGGGTCTTTTTCTCCTATTACCCCACCACCACCCACCCCCATCCCAATTTTTCACATTTGCTGTCTGGTCACCCTAAATATAACATTGCTTGAACTTGACATTCTAAGCTTAAAGATGACATGGTCCAGAAGGAGTCACTAGCTGACTTATCATTTCATGATTCTTTCTATAATTCTTCAGTAAACAAAAAGGATCCCCAGGATTGTGTTTAATATTTCTAAGTCTCTGTGTAACCTCTTATGCCTATGCTAGGATGCAGCTCCAAAAAATTCTAGCAGCTATGAGAAAGAAAATCAGAGTATCTACCTGTGCTGAGCCACCCAAACATTCTCTAGGACTTGCGAGAATACAAGTTATTTTCTATAATCAGTCTTTCCTCTTTTTATTTCAGGATTCATTTACTTCTTTTCTGGCCCTAAAGCCTATAAATACCACAGAGAGACAGAAGATGTGGTTACTGTTGTGAAATCCAGTTCTTGAAAGCTGCAATAGATCATCAACTGCAGCTGGTAGGAACTGAAAACTGGGACCAGAATCAAGGATGTTCCCTTGCTGTGGTTTTCCCTTTCAAAGGGCATTTTGCAGCATCATTGCTATCAAATAGTCATGTCTCTGCAGTATTTCAAAGAGCCTCAGCTTCATCTTAAAAATTCCTGTTCACATGAATTTTGAGTCTAGCCCCAGATAGAATTAACTCTAATGAAATAAAATGAGAAATTGTCTGACAGCTGCTTGGTGGCCTATGTTAAAGAAGTTATCCCGTGGACAGGTCCTCCCAATATAAAACCAGTACTGCAATGGGAACTAACAGGACCCTTTCCTGGACATATCAGCAGAGAGGTCTCTGGATACAATGCACATGGAGAAAGAATTACTCCTTCATTGTTAGATGTGAATCTTCAAAATTGGGGCGTGGCAGGACAGCATATGGAAGATTGCACTACAGTTGTTCTGCTATGTCTACACAGAGGAATTCAGTTGTCCAGGCCTTTAAATTTAGCACCTTTCATCAACAGAAATTTTTTTAACTGAGAAGGGGATGATGAAGGAACAAATTGGAATTTACCTTCCCCATCTAAGTTCAATATAACTGATTTTGGGTTGTTTAGTGAGTGAGGTTAATTAGAGATTATAAAACTGTCCAGTTGACAGGAAACCTTAAAAGATTCGCACGCTGTAGCACATGGATTTGCAACTGGTATTTTCTGTTGCCAGTAACAATCATGAAGCCCAAGCAGATTGTGCTGAAAGGCCACGAGGATAAGTGGTGGTTACGGGTGACATTAAACTTTCAGTTTTCTCATCCTCCACAAAACCCTGTTGACACCACAGGTAAAAACTCAGGGGAGAATTCCTCCACCTTAGGCACTGTGTTGGGCTGCCTATGGCAACTCAGCCTCTCAGAAGCTGTGACCAGGAAGTGTGCTGGGAGTCTGGTGGGGTGGACCATAGTGCTCTAGTGATTACTACAGAGAATTCTTTCCTGGGTGTCTGGCTGGTGAGTCTTCCCCACATGCTCAGGGTTTAGCTGATCACCATATTTGGGGTTGGGAAGGAATTTTCCTCCAAGAAAGGTTGGCAGGGGTCCTGGGGAGTTTTCGCCTTTCTCTGCAACGTGGTACACGGGTCATTTGCTGGAGGATTCTCTGCACCTTGAAGTCTTTAAACCATGATTTGAGGACTTCAGTAGCTCAGATATAGGTTAGGGGTTTATTGCAGGAGTGGATGGGTGAGATTCTGTGGCCTGCATTGTGCAGGAGGTCAGACTACTAGATGATCATAATTGTCCCTTCTGGCCTTAAAGTCTATGAGATTCTGGAAAATATTGCCTATAGGCAATCCGGAGAGGGTATCTCTAACTTCCAGGAGCTTTCCTTCCCCTGCCCAGACTAATTTAAGTTACACCAGTAGCCATTTGACCCAATAGCAACCTAGAATCAGGAGATGCAAAAGTGGCATTAATCCACTTTTGCCTTTCCTCTCATGACTAAGATCTCTGTAAGAGATGCAACACAGGCTGTCTTCCTGGCTATCTGCAGGGTATCTAATGGAGTTCTCTGGTTTCTCACCCTACTTCCTAGTGAATGAAACTTCCACGTTCTCACTTATTCAGAACACACACCACTAAGAAAAAAAACAATAATAATATTCACAATTTCCAGAAGTTGTGAAGTGTGGTGCTGGTACAGATGGCTGCTCACGTGATACGCACAGCTATTGCAAATGAGAATTGTGCACACAGATCTGCTAATTTGATATTTAATTACCCAGTTTTTGCATGCAATCTTTCATCTGAAATACAAATGCTGAATCTGTGCATTCTGTTAATAAATAATGGACTTTGGTTTGAGGCTCTTTTGAAAATAAACCCCAAGTCAAGTGTGCTGATGAAAGGCAACAATCTTCATTGCCATGTTAAACTGATTTAAATATAGCAGATGCAACTGCACAATCTTGATAAACAGTAAAAATAAAGAAAGATTTTCAGAGGCTTGATCAAAGCCCCAAAGGCATGAGAAATCATAGTGATGCATTCCAGCAGCATAAGCCAATCCTGTACATATTCATCTTCAAAACATTCTATACTAAACTGACTAATGGAAAGGATAATAGTTCTTTCTGTGTTCTGAAAAATGAAAGAGAACATAGAAGATGAGTGTCATGCCTTTCATTATAACATGTGAATACTGCAAATCACAATTCTCTATGGTTGACAGTATGAGTGACTGGAGATATACCTATATCATAGAACTGGAAGGACCTTGAAAGATCATTGAGTCCAGTCCCCTGCCTACACTAGCAGGACCAAGTACTGTCGCCTGACAGATTTTTTGCCCCAGATCCCTAAATTGCCCCCTCAAGGATTATACTGACAACCCTAGGTTTAGCAGACCAATGCTCAAACCACTGAGCTATGCCTCCTCAAGGGATAAATACACTAATCTTACTAATACACACCCTAGATTTAAATCTCTGATGGTTGGAGACAGGCTCTTTGAGGTCTTGAACTCAATACCTCCAGTGCATAGTCTGAGTCTGCTGATTTTAAGGACACACTGTGTTTAATCAGACACTTGCTTGGGCGGGTATAGAAAGGATGGGAAGAGAGTTATTAGGTAAAGGAGATGGAAACATTTGGTGAAGGGAATATATCCATTGAGTAGTATATTGTTTTAGTTTTTATACTTCTTAGGTTGTCAGATAAGTGCATTCTAATATATTGAAATATATATAAGTATATAGTTATTAATTACACAATACCAAACCATGGCTCTCATGTTACATCTTGCTTTCACAGTGGACTGCTCTTTCTATCTGCTTAATTGCAAGTTTCTTTTTCAACTGATTAGTTCACATCTATGGGCTGGGCTACACTACGAGGGAGGTGGGGGGAGATCGACCTAAGATATGCAACTTCAGCTACGCGAATAGCGTAGCTGAAGTCGAAGTATCTTAGGTTGACTTACGTGGCGGTCCCCATGGCAGCAAGTCAACCACAGCCACTCCCCTGCTGACTCTGCTTACTCCTCCTGCCGAGGTGGAGAACAGATGTCGATTTGGGGATCGATTTATCGTGTATAGATGAGACGCGATAAATCGAACCCTGATACATTGAGCGCTACCCGCAGATCTGGCGGGTAGTGTAGCTATACCCTATAATTCTTGTATTTAAACAGATCATATAGAGTGTAAATACTCCACAAATGTTAGGAAGTTAAGAATTTACTACTGCAGGTTGATTTAATGTAGAAACATACTTTGGCACTGATGGCCTAGTATTTGCAGTCTTGGGGCTCCCTGTTAGTTCTGTTACTAAAAATGAATTGAGAGTACATAAAAGCTGTTATTTGCTGTGCAACTTCTCATGTGTAGCACCTCAGTGAAATTCTCATGCTCCCTTATATTCATGGTTACTGCTCCCAAACCCCCAGAATCACATCATAAAGAAGCTCAGACCCAGCACTGGATCCACCGGTCTATATCATATGCCAGCCAAAACTCTGGATTCAAACACCCCTAAACTTAACAAAAGTTTGAATCCAGGTTCAAACTTCACAAATGGGGCCCCATCTCTAATTTCTGGCATTGTTCTGCAACTTGATTGTGCAAGTAAAGTTTTTAGCTATAAAGACCTATGATTCAATGAAATCAGCAACAAGTTCAATATATATTATCTATGAAAACTCTTCTGCAGTTCTGGCAAAACTAGTTTAAAAATTTCCCCTTTTTTCCAGTTTTATCTTGAATCTGTTACTGTTTTTCACAAAAAGAACCAAAAGAAATTATTCTTGTTGTGGGAATGGTGACATTTTGCATGGGACAAATGTATGAAGAATGCTATGTGAAGGTGAAATGTTGCTATTTGTGTTACAAATAATGGACTAAAATCTTTCAGGTGTTACTAGGGTGGTCGGGCAAGGTCCAACTTTGACCAGTGTGTTCAGTGGTTAAATGGCAAAAATAAATAAATATATTCTGAGCAAATTTACAATTCTCCTAAAACTTTCAGGTTTTGTAAATGAAAGTGAGAGTGTTGTAGAAGTCTAGGGGTAAGAGGTAGAAATATTAAAACTCTGCCTGACAGAGTTCAGTGCAGCTACACCGTTTTACACCAGAAGTGAATTGCCCCCCTCTGTTTTACCAATACATATTCCATGTCATACTCAAAAAACACTGAAAGATACTGTAACAAATCACTGTAATGAGAGAATTGTGTCCTTTAGGAAAGGAATGCCTTGGCTTTGCTACAATATTTAGTCCTAATAAATACAGTATTTTGTTACAACAGTCCCTCTCATTGATGTTTCTGACTGAAGCAGGGGACATGTCTGGGCTACATTGAGATATTTCCTTTTATTTTTATGTAGGGATTCTGGTAGTTCCACAGTCATATTACAATTGTATCAGATTTAAAGTGACAACCTGGCCCCATTGAACTCAATGGGAATTTTGCAACCACCTTCAGTGTAGCCACTATTTCACCCATAGGTGCTAGAACCGGGGGTGTTACCACACCCCCGGGCTTGAAGTGATTTCCATCATATACAGGGTTTACATTTTGGTTCAATGGCTCTCAGTACCCCCACTGTACAAATTGTTCCAGTGCTCCAGATTTCACCCATGATGTTTAAGATAACTGTATAGTCCCAGCCTCAGTTCATGCCTATTATCTTCTGAAACTCTTTGTAATCCAGTATCCCGATGCATCATAAGTAGATATTTCATTGTGGGGCTTAACAAAGAAAAGTTGGAGTGTCACAAAAGTATCCGTAACTTGTGTATTCAATATATTCTACAGTGAACATGAACAGATAAAACCTTGACATTTTTCAAACACTAATTCTCTGAGGTTTGTATTAATAGCAGTTTCCCTTATCCAGCATACTTATGTCACATTCTTGAGATGTTTAGGGATTGATAGAGGGAAAAGATATTTGTTTTATTACAGCTGTTATTACGACTCTCTTAATGACTGTCCATGAGTCTCTGGACCCTTCCAGTTGTCGAGCCCGGATGGTGCCATTGCCGGAAGGTAGTGAGTAGATGGGTTATCGGTGAGGCGAGGTTGGGTGTGAACCCAGGAAAGCCTCGCCAAGATCCGAGCCCATCTCCACGCTCGTTAGGGCTCGACATTTAGCTGGTTGGGACCCCTCAATGAGGAAAGCCTCTGGATAGTAAGTCCAACCGCTCCCTCCTCGTGGTGAGAGTCGGTAACCAGCTCATGTAGCTGGGCGGATTGCGGAGGACGGGCCCCCCCTTTTTATTTTTAGGGGGGGTTGGTACGGGATAGATCCCCCTGGTAAGGGTTAGTTTCCCCCTGAGAAGGGTAAATCTTTTTAAATTATGGAGCAAAGAAATTTTTATTTGTATACCGGATTGGCGCTGGACCGGGTAAAAAACGCCCCCGCTGCCGGCTTTGATGCCCCGGTTGGCAGTGTAAAATTTATTAGGGGTTTGATCAAAGTCGATGGGCCCATGATCAAAAATGGATACAGTAATTTGATGCCTTGGAGAGAACATGGTAGTCTCCCAATGGTTATAGAGGAGAGTGTGGAGGAGGTCGTTGATGAAGGTGAAGACCAAGGTAATGGAATTTTATCTATTTTACCAATGGTTTTTACCAATGACGCTTTTAGTAATTTATTAATGGACAATTTTAATCCAGATTTTAAGTATTTGGATACATTTGAAGACCCATATTTTAATGAATTTCCTAATCCATCAAATCTGAATAATTTTAATAATACAGTTTCAGATTTTTTAAGTAGTAAGGGAAATAAGTCCAATACTTTAAAAGATAGTGGTGAATGGAAGGAGGGGGTATTTTATTTAGAATATCCCCCCGAAATTTTTAATTGTCCTATTTGTCCTCAGGTTTTAGCAACTTTTGGTAAATGGGCCAAGCATATTAATATTGCGCACCAAAGTAAAGCCATTAGGGTTTTATGCAGTAAATGTGGTAAATCCTCTCAATACCATAACATCGCTTGCCACTTCCCCAAGTGCAGACCCAGAGAGGTGGATACCCCAAGTTTGAATCATACTTGCTCAGCCTCTGGGCAACAATTTCACACTAAATCTGGACTTAGCCAGCATTGTAGGCATCGGCACCCCGCCATAAGAAATGAGCAGAGGAAAATAGGATTAGTGGGACAGCAGAAGATTAAGGAGGTTTCTCGAGTTAGGGTATGGATAGATGAAGAAATAGAAAAGCTTAAAGAGCTAGAAGTTAAATACCCCTCTGTATGGTCACCCACTGTTGAGAGGAAATCCTGGGTAGTCTACTCACCATTTCTAGCTCTAGGATACTCCCAGTCTCACACCTCTAGTCTGCTGCCCTTCCTTGGGACATGGGGCACTGACTTGCAGCTGCCCGCTACTCTGAAAACCAGTGTCTGACCTCTCAACCCTCTTCCCCCACTGCCCAGAGCTCTACCTAGGCAATGGACACCCTGAATTTCTACAAGGTAGCAGAAAAGCAAGGAACACAGGCTTAACAAAGGGACTTCTTAACCATAGTGAGTTTACTCTGAAAGCACTTGAGAGATCTTTATTTTTAAAGAGATGCCCCTTCCCTAGGATAAACCCTGACATGTACTGTAACATTCCCACTCATAATACAACACAGAGTTCATAATTTGAAACAGATGTATTGCATGCCATAACAACTATCATTTAATAATCTTGAGTATAATGCAACATGAACAACAAGCAAGAAGTAAAGAACCCCGCCTGCATGGAATACCATGGGAGGAGGCTTATTTTGCGTGGAAACCTTCCCAAAGGTTCCATCGTACAGATTCCCCATAGCTTCACATCAGGGTGTCACAACATAACCGCCCCCGCCCTTCCCGGTGGTCCCTGGGCTGAACAACAGAGTTATATATTGCTAAGGCCTAGGTATGTAGCGGAAAGGATCTCGGGGAAGGTTAAAGGTATAAGAGTGAAAAGAAAGATTTTTTTTCCAGGATACAAGAGGCTGAAGTGGGAGAGAGAGAGAAGGGAACGCGTTAACTTGACACTTCAGCTAGGCCCAAAGATAAGAGGTGGAGACTCCAGCCCTAGGCCCCTGCACACAACAGCTTCTCTGCTACTGCCAAGAAAGCAAAAAATTGTTTCATGTTTGAGGAAACCGTGAAGAACGGCAGATCCAGTAAACTATTCTTTGTATGGGTCTCTTTGCCACTGCTTCTCTGCCACTAAAGAGGGTGTCTTAGCTTGAGCCCTGATTCTGCAAACACTTGCACACATGGTTAGTCTTCAACCTGGGGATAGTCCCACTGATGTCACTGGGATTACTTCTACACGTGTACAGAAGAGTTTGCAGGACTGGCACCTTCTTTCACTTACAATGATGCAAATCTGGAGTAATTCCATTGAAGTCAACGGAGTTACACTGGGGAAAAAATTATGTAGGTGATAGGAGAATCAGACACCATGTGATAGGAAGTAGCGGGAAAGGATGACAATGCGAGATTTGACCATTATAATTGTTTATACTGGCACTGGCCTACAAAGCTCTTCACAAGCAACTAAAATGAGAAAAATGTATGGTTGTGCATGGGGTCTGGGAATCAGACTATAACACAAGAGAAAGCTTCTTTCTCCTTCTCCTCAGACAGAGTACTCGCATCAGCAGTGGGCCACATGGACCCTCAAATGTTGCTACAGAAAACAATGATGAAAGGAAAACCTGGTCTTTTTGCTTAAACTGCAATAAAGAATAGACTGCATCTCGGGTGAAATCCCAGTGCCATTGACTTTAATGACAACACTTCCATTGACTTCAGTGGGAGTCACAATTTTACTCATTTTAATATTGGCTAGAAATAACAGACAAGATTCTCAACTGATGTAAATCAATGTAACTCCACTCAATTCAATGGAGCCACACTGATTTTCACCTGCTGAGACTCTGACTGAGGTCATGCTTAAGTGTTTTTCTTTGTTATATTTTAATTAAGAATCAAAGTCCAGTTCTGAAGGGATGTATTATCCATACCTTTACCATGACTTACATTATGTTTCCCAAGACAATCAGCAATAAATGAGCAATGTGACTAATCTAACCTTGACGCTGTTCCTAGGTTAGGAGAAATCATTGTTTTCTTTGAAAACAGGTATAGTAAATACTCCAACATTTTCATTCTTCAGTGGTTGCTTTGTAATTCCACAAGAAGTGGGGCTTTCTGACTAACTTAATGGCATAGAAATGTCATTAATGCCCAGAATATTTTTTCTTTTGAACCAAATCTTAAGCCTGCTAAAGGGGGCACGATGGAACCCAAATAATGTAAATATCATCTCTGCTTCACTGGTGGCCAAAGAAGCAGAGGACTCATGGAGACTAAGTAGGATATGTCCCACCTGTGTTTAGAAAGAAAGTGACTTTTACTGACATGCTTTTAAGGATGATTTGTAATGATGCAAATCTAATTTGAGTACTAACATTTCTATTTTTTAAAAAACTCTCAGGAAGTTTGTGGATTAGGCAATCATTGACAGGATGTTAAGACAGGACTGATCTATAACTTATCACAAATTAAATCAAATAGCTATGTTGTTTATGATGTATTTTCATAGAGAACTATGTACATTTCTCAAGGTAATTTCCTCCTTACTTCACATCAATCCAAACTAATGCCTTTTTTTGACAGGGTAAAAAACCTTATGGGTAGGGATGAAAAAGCAGCAGTTGTGATATATCTCAGCTTTAGTAAGGCTTTTGATACTGTCTCACATGATCATCTCATAAGCAAACTAGAGAAATATAGGCTAGATGAACCTACTATAAGGTGGATACATAATGATTGGAAAACCATGCTCAGAGAGTAGTTATGAACAGTATGCAATCAAGCTGGAGAGGCATTTCAAATGGGGCCCCACAGGGATCTGTCCTAGATATGGTTCTATTTAATAGCTTCATAAATTACTTGGATAATGGCATATAAAGTACACTTATGAAGTTTTTAAATGATACCAAGCTGGGAGAGGTTGCAAGTACTTTGGAGAACCAGATTAGAATTCAAAATAATCTGGACAAACTGGAGAAATGGCCCAAAATAAATAGGATGAAATTAAATAAAGACAAATGCAAAGTACTCCACTTAGGAAGGAATAATCTATTGCAGAGCTACAAAATGGAAAATGACAGCCTAGGAAGCAGTACTGCAGAAAAGGAGTATTATGTCCAGTTCTGGGCACCATATTTCAGGAAAGATATGGAGAAATTAGAGAGAGTCCAGAGGAGAACAACAAAAATTATTAAAGATTTAGAAAACATGACCTCTGAAAAAAGATTGGAAAAATTGGGTTTGTTTAGTCAGGAGAAGAGAAGAGCGAGGGGGCACAAGATATCAGTTTTCAAGTAAGTAAAAGCTTGTGAGAAGTATGGCAATTGTTCTCCTTATCTACTGAGGACATGAGAAGGAGGAATGAGCTTAACTTGCAGCAAGGGATATTTAGGCTAGGCATTGGGGAAAACATCCTAATTGTTAGGGTAGTTAAGCACTGGAATAAGTTACTGAGGGAGGCTGTGGAATCTCCATCACTGGAGGCTTGTAAGAACAGGTTAGACAAAGCATCTGTCAGGGATGGGCTAGATCAGGAGTCGGCAACCTTTCAGAAGTGCTGTACTGAGTCTTCATTTATTCACTTTAATTTAAGGTTTTGTATGCCAGTAATACATTTTAACGTTGTAGAAGGTCTTTCTATAAGTTTATAATAGATAACTAAACTATTGTTGTATGTAAAGTAAATACATGTTTAAGTAGCTTCATTTAAAATTAAATTAAAATGCAGAGCTCCCCCGACCGGTGGTCAGAATCTGGGCAGTGTGAGTGCCAATGAAAATCAGCTCATGTGCCGCATTTGGCACGTGTGCCATAGGTTGCCTACCCCTGGTCTAGGAAATGGATTGCTTGTATGGATTGGTCCAGGCTGAGATTGATGGTGGGATGGAAATTGTTGAAATCATGGTGGAATTCCTCAAGAGCTTCTTTTCCATGGGTCCAGATAATGAAGATGTCATCAATATAGTGCAAGTAGATTAGGGGCATTAGGGGACGAGAGCTAAGGAAGCATTGTTCTAAGTCTGCCATAAAAATGTTGGCATACTGTGGGGCCATAGCAGTTCTGCTGACTTGAAGGTATATATTGTTTCCAAATGTGAAATAGTTGTGGGTGAGGACACAAAGTTCAGCCACCAGGTTTGCCATAACATTATCAGGGATACTGTTCCTGACAGCTTGTAGTTCATCTTTGTGTGGAATGTTGGTGTAGAGGGCTTAAAACACCATACTGGCCACCATGGATGTAGAAGCTCTCTACGCCAAAATTCTACACGAAGAAGGACTACACGCCATCAGAAAAACTTCAAAAACAGACTCCAATGAGAAGCTGCTGAACTGGAATTAATTTGCAAATTGGATACCATCAACATAGGGTTAAACAGAGACTGGGAATGGGTAGGTCATTACACAAATTTAATCTATCTCCCCATGTTAAGTATCCTCACACCATCTTGTCAACTGTCTGACATAGGCTTTCTTGATTATCACTACAAAAGGTTTTTTTTCTCCTGCTGATAACAGCTCATCTAAATTAAATAGCCCCTTAGAATTGGTATGGTAATTTCACCTTTTCATGTTTTCTGTGTGTATATATACACATCTTACTTCTGTGTGTTCCATTCTATGCATCCGATGAAGTGGGCTGTAGCCTACGAAAGCTTATGCTGAAATAAATTTGTTAGTCTCTAAGGTGCCACAATTACTCCTGTTCTTTTTATGGATACAGACTAGCATGATTGCTACTCTGAAACCTGACCCAGGACAGGAACTGCGGGAAGGGTGACTTTGGATTGCTGGACTCAAGAACCAAAGGCAAAGGACACGGCCCAATCTGCATGGGGGTGGATCTTCTGGTTCATGGTTTGTGTTTATGAACCCTAGTTGTGCTGTTTTCCCAATTTAATGCTGTTGTTGTTTACCTCATGTTATTAAAGATTTTATGCTAAACTGAGACTCTGCTTGTGAGAGGGGAAGTATTGCCTCTTTGAGGCGCCCAGGGGTGTGTGTAACATTTTCCCAGGTCACTGGGTAGGGGCTCGAGTTGGATTTGCATTGCAGTGTTGTGAGGGAATCCGGTCCTTGCTGCTATCAACTTGGCCTGGCAGAATGGTTGCATATGTATGCAACTTTGTGCATTCATGTATTTGTGAAGCTTTCTTGGTGCACAAGCACTTGTGGGTTCAGCTGAAAGATGGTGGAATTTATACAAGTAAAACATATTTGGAGAAATGAGATTTGTGCACAAAAAAACCTCTCATATGTACGTGTCACATGTCTGAAAATCAGCACTTAGTGTTCCATTAGTTCTGCTCTGGACCTCTGATTGCTTGCAGCACAGATACATCACTCAGAAATACTGCTGAGACACTATGACTATGGGGATGGCATTTAAACTTGGATAGAACAGATAAGAAAGAGCAGTTAAAACCACGAGCTAGGCTTTCGGTTAAGTATTCCACACAATTATACAAGAGACTTTCCCATATGGTGACACTTAATGAAAAACCTGGCCCATGACTGCAACTGCCTTCCCCATGGTCATGTGAAACACTTAACCATAAACCTAGCACGTGATTGCAATTGTTTTTTAAAATGTGATCTTTTGGGTATTAGAGGATAAATTATAGGTTTCTAATTTAAATGTGTATAATATGCTGCTTTAATTTGTGTGCGCAAATTCCAGCAGGGTTCGCAGCACTCCAGCACAAATATTTGTGTTTGACATTATATGTTTGGCTAACAAATAATGGTCCTGCTTGGTTTAGTCTCTCAACCCCAGTACTGGAAATTCTTTATGAATGTTTACATCAGTGAATTCTTATCTCAAATGTTAATCATTTACACATCCCCAGGGGCACTGTTAAGTCCTTGGTGTTTGTTTCAAATATAGCCATAGAAACAGTAATTTACCAGGTGGAACCTCAGAAAAACATCTACTGACCTCACTGTTTTTCATGCTTCTTTGGGTTTCAGGCATGCCTAAACAGGATTCTAAAATGAAAAACCTGTGGTTTTCATACCTATAGAGGAGAATAAGACAGAACAGCTCAATTACAATAACAGGAAAACAAAATTCATCACTCTGAATAAAGCAAAAATGAAAATCATTCCAACTTTATAGCAGGCAGATTGATCAGCCACATTTTGTTATTGTACAATAGCACAGATTGTGCCCAGTGAGGGTGTCATGGTTCACATAAACTATCTTCCTAGCACTTGACCCAGGTATATTTCCTGATCAACATAGGAAGACTTAACATGTCTTTTCCATTGCTGATGTAGAATGATGCTTATTTATACAAATCCATCAGGCTACAGTGTGTGCAAGTAGCATCGTTACCTGCTTCAAAACGTAGTTCCAACATGTTGCTTAGGATCCAAACTCACTAGTCCCCTTCCTGGGGTTTATCTTAATAAATTATCACAAAATCAACCACTAACTCCAGCTCATGTCGCCGAGGTTTCTTGCCTTAGGAGTGGTCAGCCCCAGCCACAGCACCCTATTATATTTCTAGAGCGAGCTATTTTCACCTTCTTTACGTCTAGGGTGGATTTAACAAATGGTGTGCAACAATAAATCAGCAGCATTCACTCACCATCTTCCCACTGGATGAACATCTACTGATAGGGTGAGTTCACACAAGTTGTCAGTGTTTGAGCCCTACACAGCCCTTGGGATCTTAAACCATAAATCTCGTACAAGGGTCTTTGTTCATTAAACCCAACAAGTGAACTGGGAAAAAATTTGTCCCCTTTACATACAGCTAAAACTCATCTCCTATCCTGATTGCTGCAACCTCCTGCTCCCTGAGCCCCGCAAAATCCAGGTCTCCCCAAACAGCAGCAGCATTTTGCATGGGCTAAGTCCATCTCCCTCATCTGTCACTCTCACCCCCTCTTTGAATCCCTCCTTTCCTAACTGCATCAAGTTCTGCTGTTCCCAACTTATCCACCCTTTTCTTAGTGTGTCTCCCCACTGCCCTGCCCATGGTGCCAGCCTGGGTGACCTGTTTATCCACTTCTCCCACAACTGTCTCTGTGCTTTCTTCCATGCTGCCCCTTATGCTTGGAGTGACCCTTCATGAGCACTCTCTAGGGACCTGAGTGTGACAGGGCCGTTCTCAATTCCAACTCATAGCTCAGCCCCGTGCTCTTAGGCAGAATATTTATCCCCATAGCTCTCCCATCTGTGGCTAATATATTCCTTTGAAATAAGCCCAGTATTAGATAAAGGTTAGGCCACTTTGTCCTTACAAAAAATTTCAGAGGAATCTGGAGTAGGAGCAGAGAGGTTATTTTACCTCTGTATTTGTCACTGGTGTGGCCACTGCTGGAATACTGCATCCAGTCCTGGTGCCCACAATTCAAGAAGGATGTTAATACATTGAAAAAAGTGTTCAAAGAAGAGCCACGAGAATGCTTAAATGATTAGAAAACCTGCCTTATAGTGACAGACTCAAGTAGCTCACTCTGTGGTCAGGATTCCCTGAGAGGCTAATATGAGGGGGAAAGGAGTCCAGGAGAGCAGGCTGTATTTTAAAGAAGCCTTATTGAGGGCACAGGAACAAACCATCCCGATGTACAGAAAGAATAGTAAATATGACAGGCTACCAGCTTAGCTCAACAGTGAAATCTTCTATGAGTTTAAACACAAAAAGAAAGCTTACAAGAAGTGGACATTTAAACAGATGACTAGGGAGGAGTATAAAAATATTGCTCGAGCATGCAGGGGTGTAATCACAACTGGAGTTGCAGCTAGCAAGGGATATGAAGGGTAACAAGAAGGGCTTCTATAGGTATGTTAGCAACAAGAAGGTGGTCAGGGTACATGTGGGACCCTTATTGAATGGGGGAGACAAAATTGTGACAGATGATGTGAAAAAAGCTGAAGTACTAAATGCTTTTTTTGCTTAGGTCGTCACAGACAAGGTCAGCTCCCAGACTGCTGCACTGGGCGACACAGTTTGGGAAGTGGGTGAGCAGCCCTCAAGTGGTGAAAGAACAGGTTAAGGACTATTTAGAAAAGCTGGACATGCACAAGTCCATGGGTCCAGCTCTAATGCATCCAAGGATGCTGAGGGAGTTGGCAGATGTGATTGCAGAGCCATTGGCCATTATCTTTGAAAATTCGTGGCAACTGGGGGAGGTCCCGGATGACTGGAAAAGGCTAATGTGGTGCCCATCTTTTAAAAAGAAAAGGAGGAGGAGCCGGGGAACTACAGCCCAGTCAGCCTCACCTCAGTCCCTGTAAAAATCATGGAGCAGGTCCTCAAGGAATCAATTCTGAAGCACTTATAGGAGAGGAAGGTGATCAGGAACTGTTCGTTTGTAAGATCTGTTGTAAGATCAGTCTGTTTGTAAGATCTGATGTGTTTACAGCAGAGGAAGTCAACGAAAATTACTTTTACTTACAATGTATTTTGGGAATCCACCAACCCTTTCCTCTTACACATTGTATCATGTTCACTAGATTTCTCAATTTCTTTAACTCTGATAAACACTGCTGTGTTTTGTGGACTCATCTCTCATTATGCTGAGCTCAAGCTGCTCATGATCTCTGATACCAGACTTCCGTATTATTCACATGTTTTAAGTAACTTCTTCTTTCTCAGGGAAAAACAGATGCAAAGGATGGTTGCTGTGCTTCTTGACTGAGAAGTTTTCCTCTATTTCTCTAAGTTACATTCATTATGGTTGCAATAATAATACTTTGCATTTTAATAGCCATTTATGTGCTCAAAGCACTGTACAGATACTGACTAGTTAATTATCGCATTTCCCCCTTTGTGTTAGGTAGGAAAATATTGCAATTCTCGTTTTACACCTGGGGGGAAAGATGAACTGATTTACCCAAGTCCATACAGTGGCAGATTAGAATTCTTGACTCTGCTAACCTAACGCTCCTTGCCCCACTCCATATTTCTTTCCAGCTTCTTACTGTATTCTGCCACTCCCTCATTATATCACAGTATCAGGGTTAACTGCACCTTTGACTCCCTCTTAGTCTTCCTTGAGGGCACACGTTCAAGGTTTTAGACTTCCCAGCTGTCATCTCTCATGGGGCAGATATCTACATCTCTCTTCCTTCAGGCTGGGAGTTTCGGCTTGCAATCTCTTTACGCCTTGCTGTGATTTTCCAGGAGGTCTCTCTTGGATCCAGCAACCTGTGGTTAACTCTTTCTCCAGGGACCACTTACCATTCAGCCTTCACAAAGCAAACTGCAATTATTCTTAAGGCAAAAGCATTACAGACAAAACATATAAAGAACAATAAAAGAAGTTACCCCCAAATTCAACACAGCACTCTGTTCAGGGGATCAGACTTTCAAACCCCACAACTCATTTTGCCCCCTTGGTTACAAGTTCACATCAGTTTTTAGATCAGAAACCAGACCACAGCTGGACAGTTCAGTTGTTTCTTTATACGCCTTGGGCCTTTGAGCTCAACTCTCCAGAACCAGGTAATCACTAGTCACTTACTCTCTGCTTCAAAAGGCTGGGATTTTGCATAACTGGGGTGGTGTAATTTGCATGAAGCACACCCCCAGGATTCCCCAGGAAACCCATTTAACACTCTTTGTCCCAAAAGGCCATGCCTGCCTGGTACATTTCAATATAATTGTTGGCGCTCCTTGCACCTACCAGGTCTCACATCTGTCACACAGTATACCTCCCTTTTGTGAGCAGCTCTATGAGGGCAGTGGGTGTCATCTCTGAGTAATAATCATAGCATTTCCATTTTATATCTTCAGTTACTTTGTAGCTTTACTAATGCCAAGTGATGCCATACTGGAAAGTCTGAAAACACTGTACCCATTATATAACCTTACATCTCTTTGCTATCTGCCCTACTTAAAATATAGTACTTCTGTTAAAAATGAATTTAAAAAGTTAAAAATGGGTCATTCTGTACAGGGTAGAAGAAACACAGTCAACTGTGTATAAGCTTAAGGAAGTAAAATAGTTCATTTTGCTTTTGTGACAGTTTTCCACAATAAAGAACCTAAAGGCATACCAGTGTCATATAAACAGGTAACTAAGAACAGAGACTACATTTTCTAAGTCATTCCATGTATTTTAGGTCCTGTAAGCTATGTACTCTGAACACATTACATTACAAGTACGTAGCTCTAGGCAGACTTGATGCAGCAGAACCAGCATCCACCATCAATTCAGGGATTCTCCAATGATGAAAAGAGAACCGTTTATTAAGAGGTTGAAATAAATTACAATTATGAATTGTACTTGAAATCCACACACTTGATATTGGGAGTGAGAACCACAGTATACTGCAGCAAAATGGTGTCTTTTAATACTCTGCCCCATGGGACATTATCCTGTGCAGCTGGCTTCTGAACAGTAGAGATGTACAACAAATATCACATTTTTCCATAAAAGGAGGGTACTGAGGTGCTTATTTGATACACAGATTGTGCTCCATTGACCATCCTCTCATCTGCCACTCGTGTGCTGATTTAGAGATTGCACCATTAGCGAATGAAGAGCCAGATTTTCAGATTTGCTCATCACCCATATTTGGTGTCAGACTTTCAAAAGTGCTCAATATCCATTGAAAGCAAGGAGTTGTTGGCCACAGAGCTATAGTCTCCTGAATGGTGCTGATCGGAATTCCATTGTTTACCAGAATTATGAATTTTCATGAAAAATGTTCCCCTTTCTCTACCAGTCTTACCCTAGCGCAATTATTCCAGAGTTTGCCAGAAGACAGTCAATTTGCAGTTCTGTAGAATTACTTTGGGTTTAATCACTCATGCTTATGTGCTTTGGCTGTTTTTCCCAAGACATAATTTCAAATCAGTGTTGTCAGATATAGCCTAGAATTGGTGTGTAGCAGAACACTTCTAGTCATATTTTACAGCAATAAATGTGTGTGTTCTATTATCATCCAGCTAATGCCTAAGATAATCATATCACCAAACTGGTTCATTCCTCCTAGCCTCCATGTGGAGCTGCATTAGTGATCCATGCATTCTTTCTGAAGAGATCCATATTTAAGTTTAAATATACTGTGTATAGCAACTGTCTTGCTTTTTAAAATTATAGAAATTCAATGCACTTGTTCTGATAACAGTAACTGTCATGATTAAAGAAAAGTTGCACTTTGTTTCTCTGGTTATGAATCAATAGGTTCTGAGGGCTGAGGTACAAATTTAGCTAAAATATGTAGTGTATACAGTACAAACCAAAGATCTAGATCTTATACTTCCTCAGAGACTTCAATTCACATTCAGATGGTTGCTCCGTGTTTTTTGCAAAAAATTCCATTGCTTCTAAAAACTGGGTCTTCCTCACTTGTGTAGTAATGTTGGCCAGCTGATTGCTGGAAGAGCAACAATGGGATTGAATGAGGATCCCCTTAAAATTGGTCTGATTCCCTTCACAGCTTGTTGAGCAAGTTAGGAGATTTTGCTGATCTCTTCAAGGACAGTTAAGCCTCATGACAGCCAAGAACAATAAAAAAAGGTGATTAAACACTGAGACAAATGACACACTGGGCCAAGCCCATCCCTGGAGTTACACCACTCAAGTCACTAAAGTTACTCAAGAGATTAATTTGGTCCACTAAGATGTATTGGTTGCCAGACACTTCACATACTTCTGCTATTATCATACTTTATCATGAAGCCTTATCCGTTCCTTATGTCATTTCAACTATGTATTTTGCTATTCTTGAAAAGTATTATTCTATTTTACTGCCTACTGGATTAATTTTCTCCTTCGCAAATCTCAGGGACAAGGGGCCTGAAATTCCCATTGTGTGGTATATTTACATCACACTACTGATATTCCTACATTTTTTCTCTATCCATTTAGTGACCTGTGCTCTATTGTTACTGGCTTGATAAAATGTTTCTTTCCACATATTTTTCTTTTATGTCCATTTTTTCAGAAACTAACATAAATATTGTACTAATGTAAGCTGTAGAAAAACCTATACTGAAGCATAATATTCTGCAGATTTTTTTCCAAAAATATCAAAAATATACATTTCTCCTGCATTATACTTGATTTATATCAGTGTAAGTCTATGAAGAAGACATTAAAATGTCAAGATGAAATGCATAAAGTCAGTGTAAGTTTATTAAGACAAGATTACGTTACTATCTCTATAGGAAGATCTTAGAGAAGGAAATATTGTAGGAACTCTCTCACAACATTAGGGTCCAAATTCTCCAGTCATGTCAGGGGTGGTGTAAGTTATACATTGGGACAAATCATTGCTCCCTAATATGTAAAGCTGCCAACTTGTGCAGGCTGGTATTCCAAGGACGATTTCTGACTACTTGACTTTTATAGAAGTTGAATATTTGACTCTGGGTTATACTGTCATACAATAGCATCCAAAAATCTAACTCGATCAGCTCGCCAATAGCAAATTCAATGTGTAGCTATGGAGCCGCCTCTGAAACTGTTTTCTGGTTAGCTTGATTCTGAAAAAAAAGTTGTTATTGTTTGAGAAAAAGATCCTCAGAAGATCACCACTTCACCAAACAGGTGTGATAGAACTCCTGGTCAGAGTTCTAGGAAATGTTTTCCCTTGGGGCTAAGTTGTGACCACATTATTCATCTAACAAATGTCACTGACATCCAAGGACAATCAAGGGAGCCACACTGAGGATAAAGTTAATCCAGTGGAGCTACTCTAGTGATTCAGGATAGGTCTTCACTACCTGCCGGATCGGCGGGTAGCGATCGATCTTTTAGCGATCGATTTCTTGCGTCTCTTTAAGATATAAAATACATGGCACGGTGACATCAGGCTGACAGTCTGTCATAGATCACATTCATACACATAGTGATAACAAATATATTTGTTATAAATGTGAAGGAAAATTAATTTATATGAAAACATGAGTGTTGGAAGTTCTCTGGTATTTTGCCATTCATTGGTCTTGCTACTCAATCAGCGTTTAGTCTTCAGTGAGGTTATATAAGAATTCAAATTATGAATCCACAAGGAAGCAAAATGGGCCATGTTCCAAGGATTGGGGAGGGGCTCAGGATGGTTGGAGAATGTCCTATTTCCTGTATTAAACATTAACGCAAAGATCTATGCAGGATTAAAGTCCATAAAAGACAAACACATTTTTCCTGGTTTGTGCTCAGGGGATTACAATGGCTGAATCATCTTCAGAACCAATAAACCACATAAAGTTGTTCTTTTAGTCTTCAACTGTTGGGTGTTGAATGAAAACACCTGAGTTAATGTAACATTCATTTTCCTATTAGGGACAGTACAGGGACAGAAACACATTAGAACATATCATAGCAAAGTGCCATATCTTGCCTGATGCCTTCTATGGTATGTGATTTTCCTTGTCAGGTTGCTTTGGCTCGCAGAAACAGAAGCCACAATGGAAATTAGAATGTACACCTCGTCTCAGCAATAAGAACCCACATTCCATTCATGTTGAAGATAAAGAACCTTACCATATGAGACTCAAGATACCATCATTCATTTGCTCAGGAGAGATATGAGAAAAGCAAAACCTCCTACAGCCAATATTCTGATCACTGTTATACTGGTGTTAATCCAGAGTAATTTTTGTGAAATCTGTGGCCAACTTCAGGTTTACAGTTCACTGACATACAGTCTGGCCCAAACGGGTTTATGATTCTAAAGAAAGACCAGCTATTGAAACATCCCTTTCTCTCTCTGACTTGTTTTCCATTAAAGTTATAACTGTTCAGAGAAAGAGAGCCTTATAATTGTGAATTATAGCCACTGTTGTCTACTCAAGAAAACATACTTATTGCTGAAGTGGTACTGGAAGTCGTTTAACTGCAAGTGTAGACGAGACCTGTATTCTTGTGTGTATGTTAACGAATTCTGATAGCATCCAGTGAAACTCTCAGGTTTATTCCCAGCTCACTTTCACCTCTGCCTAAGTAGATTCTCTAGAAATGTGAAAACAGTGTGCAGGACAGGTTCTATATGACATTTATTATATGTGTTAGTATAATGCCTAGGAACACAACACACAAAGATGGTGCTTGCCCCCAAAGAGTTTACAATCTAAAAGGAGAGTTAAATAAGAGAGTTTTCTCTCTCATTCCCATGGCAGCTAGCCACTTTGTGACCATGTGATTAGAGGGCACTTTTGCTCTGATTTTCTGAAATTTCATCTCTTCCTTTTTTGTGTGTGACTATGATTTCTCTAGGGTCTGATTATGTGACCTTTGGCCACGCAGGTAGAATTCTCCAGCATGGACTCCTAGGATACCATGTGCTAGCCAGAATTTCTTCTATGAGAAAAGAAACTCTGAGTCATGTTCATCATGAGGGTTTTCTTCTTCTCCTTCATGCCATTCTGCTCTCTCTAGGGACAGGGAAAAGTGAGATGGGAATATCTAGGAATCTTTTATTGGATGCTATTAAAATTAATGAAGACAAACTCAATTTTAGCTCTTAAAATTTCTAAAAGCAAAGGCCCGATATAATTTTTCAGAATAAATTTCAAAACATTGTTGCCAATCAGGAATAGGAAAAGAATGGATTAAAATGGTGTCCCTGTCCAGTAAATTAATTAATGGAAAACAACAGAAAAACTAGAAGTGTGAGGATTCTAGGTAGAGCTGGCTTGGATTTTTCCACAAATCATTTTTTTCATCAGAAAATGCTGATTCAGCAAAACCAATTTTTTTGGCAGAAATATATTTGCTTTGATTAAAATTTTGTCAAAAAGGTTTCTCAGGACCAAGACGGAATTTCTGGTCAAAACCAGAGAGAGTGAGAGAGTCCAGAACAGCCAATAACCCAGACATTAAGAGACCTAGGAGGTTGGAGACACAGCTTCAAGCCCTGGTCCATATCAGGCAGACCAAAGATTTGAGTGTGGATCTCCTACATCTTAGCTGAGTGTCTCAACCACTGGACTATTTCTATTCCAGAGGGAGAGTGAGGTGTGTGTTTCCAACCCCCCATCACTCCCAGAACAAAGGTATTGGTCTCATTTTGCCTGGAATGGAACAAATTTTGAAACCACAACTCCAAATCTGATTTGACACCAGTTGTATTATGATGTAACCCCATTGTATTTGTGGAGTTCCTCAGAATTTACACTACCACAATGAAGATCAGCCTTGGACTTTTATCTCTAAGTCATTTTTGACAGAAATAGAATTTTGTAAATCATGAAAAAATCTACACTATTTGGTTTATTGTCTCTGTATTCCCAAAACTTCATACAACCATCTAAGCAAGTACATTAGCTTGATCAAAAAGGATAAGAAGATAAAGACTGGACTTGTCTATATAGAAACTTAGGCCTTGTATACACCACACAGTTTTGTCAGCAAAAGGCAGCATTTACTGACAAAATGGGATATATACACAATACAAAGCTACTTTTGGCAACAAAATTCTGCGGTAAAATCATCTTAATGAGAGGCGTAGTACTTTTTGTGGCAAAGCTAAAGTGACAAAGTGTCAGTGTAGATACTGCCATTCCTTATGTCCTCATAAGTGGCTTCCCCCAATATCCCACAATGCCCACTGTGACTGCTCTGCTCACTGTTTTGAACTCAGCTGCCCTGCAGGCATGCGCCTCTCCTCTTTCCTCCAAGAAGCTTTGACATTCCTCAGCATGGAGAGCTCACAGAGGTGCTAAAGATGCCACTCCTGGTAGCTGAGGCTGGGGCAGAATTTGGAGGGAATCACACAACCATTAATGAAATGAGGAATACTTGTAGCACCTTAGAGACTAACCAGTTTATTTCAGCATAAGCTTTTGTGGGCTATAGCCCACTTCATCGGATGCATAGAATGGAACAAACAGAAGTAAGATGCATTTATGCACACAGAAAGCAAAAAAAAGTTGTACAATACCATACCAATTTTAAGAGGCTGTTTAATTTGGATGGGCCATTATCAGCAGGATTAAAAAAAAACTTGTAGTGAAAATTTAGTGATGTGGAACTGGCAGGCAGACAGAATGGGCTGCTGCTTTGGGGGTGGGGGAAGAAGGAGCACAGACTGCTTTGCTGCGCTGTGCAGATCTGGGGGCTGATGCGGGAGGGGGAGTCCCCCTCCCCCATGATTTGTTGATCAGGCTGCTGTCTGAACTTAAAGTGACAGCATGCTGACAAATCTCCCCCAACACATCCACTTCCCCTACACAGATTCTGTTTCTGTCTCTCTCCCACACACACATTCCCTATCACACACCTTCTCTCCCTCCCCCCGCACATACACTTCAGTTGAAAAGCAGCTGACAATCTAGTAGGATGCCAATGGAACAGTTGGATTGAGAAATCTGCATCCTGTGATACTGCATCTGCCCCATAAGGCATTGCAAACCCTTCCCAAAGCACCCTGGGGTCACATGTGGGATAGCAACCCACAGCGCACTGCTCTCTGTGTTGACGTAAGCGCTGTTAGCGGGGATGTGCTCTGCCGACACAAGAAAGATAGTGTGGACATGCAACAGCGGTTTTAATTAAAGCGGCATAACTTTTTTTGATGAAACGCTGTAGTGTAGACAAGGCTTTTGTGCGTGAGCAAGCAGGGCCTGACTAGACAGTGCACCAGTTTAGTACGTGCTGAGTGGCCACATGGATCCTGCTGCTGCACATTAAACACCAGGGGGTCAATGCACATTATGGAACTTTTAGTGCTTGGCAGGCTACTGCATTACGTGAGTAACGTAGCTGGAGTCGACGTAGCTTAGATCGACTTGCCCTGGTGTCTTCACTGTGCTGCATCAACGGGAGACGCTCCCAGTTGACTTACCTTAATCTTCTTGTGGAGCTGGAGAATGCTCTGTTTTGATTTAGCGCAGGGGTGGGCAAACTACAGCACGTGGGCCACATCTGGCCTGCCGGACCATCCTGCCTGGTCCCTGAGCTCCCCCTAACCCCGCCTTCCCCTGCTCCTCTGGAGCCATGCCGCCACACAGGCAGTGCTCTGGGGGGGCGGGGCTGCATGGGAGCACGTCTAGCTCCGTCCAGGTTGCTGCTCTGAGCAGCATGGTAAGGGGGCCAGAGCTGGGGGGTTGGATAAGGGCAGGGAGTCCCGGGGGGGAGTCACGGGACAGGGAGCAGTGGGCTTTGGGTAGGGGGTGGAGGGTCTCGGGATAAGGCGGTCAGGGGACAAGGAGCAGTTGGATGGAGAGTGGGGTGGTTAAGGCTGGGGCAGCCAGGGGACAAGGAACAGGGGGGCTTAGATAGGGGGTGGGGTACCAAGGGACGGTTAGGGGCATGGGTCTCTGGAGGGGGTGGTCAGGGGAAAAGGAGCAGGGTGGGTTGGATGGGTTGGGGATTCTGAGGGTGGCAGTCAGAGGGCAGGAAGTGGGAGGGGGTCAGGTTGTTTGGGGAGGCACAGCCTTCCCTACCTGGCCCTCCATACAATTTTGTGACTGCGATGTGGCCCTTGGGCCAAAAAGTTTGCCCACCCCTGATTTAGCAGGTCTTCTAGACCCACTACATCGACCCCTTCTGCATCAATTGCAGCAGCATCATCAATCTCCCCATAGTGAAGACCAGCTCAAAGTCTCTATATAGACAAGTCCAGATCCTCAGGGGTAGGAGTTAGACCCCCTACATAACATTGAAGATCTAGATCTCTGTGTCTGATTCTGACTATTCCTTGTTTGCCTATTTATTTTTGCATTATTGTTAACTGTATTGCAACAGTGCCTATAGCCCCATTCATGGACCAGGACCGCACTGTGGTAGACGCTGTACAGACAGAATAAAAAGAGTGCTCATGTCTCAATCTTTATTTTGTAATTTATCTTTAATTACAGTAATATGATTCCCAATACAATTCTATAGTGACCAGGAAAATGCTTGCAACTGTTTAAAATATGTCAGTTCTTTGCTGTTTGACGCACATAGCTATTTAAAAAAAAATCCCAGCATGTAGCAGGTGCTTTCCAGGCAGAAAAGAAGGAATCATCCCTGCTCCAAAGAGCGAACAATCTAAGAATGAGTTGACGGACAAATAGACATAGAATTATAAATTCTTTACCATCTCTCTTAATCGTCCTTTTTTGTGTGGTTATTCTTTCTGTCTCCAATTCAAATTTAATAAAGCAAAAATTGCATATCAAAAAGAAATTCTCATATAACCAAGGTGTGTGTGTCACCACGAAATAAAGAGAGACTAGATGTCTACGTAGATTATCAAGGAAGTGAAAAATAAATGTATAAGATGTCAGATCTAGATATAAGGTAGGTAATATTTTCAGGAATGCATATCCTGTTGTGGTTTATTGCTTAATTTGATTATTGCAAAAACAGACTCACTTGCACAGCTCCACGTCCATTAACATGAAGTGACTGCAAATATGATAAGAAGGTCGTGAACCCATATTCTGAGACATATTTTGCCCTATTATTTAATTAGTGATAAAGAGTCCTGTGGCACCTTAAGGACTAACAAACGTATTGGAGCATAAGCTTTCGTGGGCTAATACCCACTTGTAGCAGAGCAGCGTCGCACCCCTGCAGCGCCTCCCACTGGTCTGTCCAGGAATTAGCTCTTCCAGCATCCGGCGCATCCTCTGCAGGCTGATGTCCCACTTGCTGCTCAGCTTCATGTCCCTTCCTGGACCCCGGTGCCCTCTTTCCTAGGGTGCTGTACCCCTGCAGTACCCCCACAGTCTCACTCTGGGTCTCCCCTCCCTGGGGAACCCCCACCTCCTATCCCCACCTTGCCTCAGTCTAGGCAACTGCCAGTCAACACTTGCCCCCGTTCTCTGGGGCAGACTGCAGTATCATTGCCATTCGTCATTAGCAAGGAGGGTTGGCCTGCTGCTTCTGCCTCTAGAGCCCTGGGCTGCCCCCTGTAACCCCAGTACTCCTTTGTTGGGCCATCTCCTAGGCCTTACAGCCTGGGGGTTTCCAGGCCAGAGCTTTCCCAGCTCCTCTTGCCTTGCCCCAGCCCTGCACCACTCTCGGTACCTTGCTCAAGCTCCCAGCAGCCAGGCCTGTCTGCCTCTGAAAACAGAGGAGACTGCACCAAACTCTAGGCCCTTTTATCAGGGCCAGCTGGGCTCTAATTGACTCAGCCACAGCTGTGGTTGCTCTGCCCAATCAGCCTGGGAGCTTGCTTTCTCCCAGCCACAACCCTTTCCTGGCCTGTTTAAGCCCCTTTCAGCAGGAGTGGGGCAGCTGCCCCACTACACCACTTCATTGGATGCACAAGCTTATGCTCCAATACGTTTGTTAGTCTTTAAGGTGTCACAGGACTCTTTGTTGCTTTTGCAGATCTAGACTAACACAGCTACCTTTCTGATTCTATTTAATTAGTGGGGGCCCAAGTGTTTCTCCATTGTCATAGAAGCAGGAGTGGAACCAGAGGAGACTTTGGGGTCTCATTGTTATAGAATGTGCAGGCCAGAGGCTTTAGCAGAGGAGGTGGTCTGCTGGCTAGTCCCCAAACTGGAGATGGAGGAAGAAGCACACTGGCCCAGATCCTCAAAGTATTCAGGCACATAATTCCCATTAAAATCAGTGAAAGTTTGGCACCTTAGATCAGTGGTCTGCAAACTGGGGTGCATGCACCCCAGGGGGTGCACAAAACCACCCACAGGAGTGTGCGGTGCCCCAGCCCCAGGTGATGGGCGCTGTGCCACTGTGGAGACCCGGCCCAGCCCCGGGAGCTGCGCCGCGGCTGGAGACCCAGCCCTGGGAGCCGGGCGCCGCACCTGGAGACCCGGCCCCGGGAGCCGGGCGCCGCACCTGGAGACCCGGCCCCAGGCGCCGCGGCAGAGACCTGGCCTGGCTCAGGGAGCCTGGAGACTGGGCCCCGGGCGCCGCAGCTGAAGACCGGGCCCTGGGAACCGGGCACTGCACCACGGTTGAAGACTCAGCCCCAGGAGCCGGGCACCACTCCATGGCTGAAGACCTGGCTCCAGGAGCCGGGTGCCACGCCGCAGCAGAGAACCAGCCCAGCTCTGGGAGCCTGGAGATCCGGCCCCAGGCGCCACGCCACAGCGGAGACCTGGCCCCGGGAGCCGGGCGCCGTACCGTAGCAGAGACAGAAGAGCCAGGCGCCCGGCTCTTCATGTGGGGCTGCAGCCGTGCAACCAGCTCCTGGGGGCTGGGCCTCCAGCCAGGCGCCCTGCCACGGCTGAAGACCCAGCCCCGGGCACCGCGGCTGGAGACCTGGCCCCGGGAGCTGGTTGTGCAGCTGCAGTCCCGCGTGAAGAGCCAGGCACAGCCAGCCCGGCCCCAGGGGGGCAGTTAGGGGACAAGGAGCAGGGGTTCTGAGGGGGGCAGTCCTGCGGTAAGTGTGAGGGAGTGGATGGGGGTGGGGCTTCCCCCATGGGGGTGCTTGCTCAATTTTTTTTTCTACTAGGGGTGCGCAGTCAAAAAAGTTTGGAGACCCCTGCCTTAGATGAGTAAGTGGATGGGCCACTGTCTCCAAGACTTCTGGAAAGAAGGTGGCTACCAAACTCCTTTCTAGAAGATAAAGCATTTAATGTAGTAAGTAATGGCTGTGAGATACTAGCATTGCCCAATCTATTAAGTAAAGGATTAAAATCAGTCTTCAGCTTGATATAGTTAGAGCACTATGAACCTATGTGGTTCTGTTGGCAAAACAGACTGTATAAAGTTGATACCCCATTGTAGCTGTACTTGGCACCTACAGAATCTGAATACACTAGAATCTCAGAATTATGGACATTTCAGGAATGGAGGTTGTTTTTAACTCTGAAATGTTTGTAACGCTGAACAAGACATGGTTGTTCTTTCAAAAGTTTACAACTGAACATTGACTTAATATGGCTTTGAAAATTTACTATGCAGAAGAAAATGCTGCTTTTAACCATCTTAATCTAAATGAAACAAGCACAGAGACAGTTTCCTTACCTTGTCAAATCTTTAAACACTTTCCCTTTATTATATGAATACTTTACATTTAACACAGTACTGTACTGGCAGGGTTTTGGGAGGGGGGTCTTTGCTCTGCTACTGCCTGATTGTGTAATTCCAGTCCCAAATGAGGTTTGGGGTTGACCGGTCAATTCGTAACTCTGGTGTTCATAACTCTGAGATTCTACTGTACTTCTAACTATTAGCAAGCTAGACTTGGGAATATCTCCTGAAAGCATGCGAGACTGAGAATACAGCTATCTGAAAGCAGCAGTCCTTTCCCTTCCTGTGACTCCTTCAATGTTTAGTGAAAGTCACCATAAATTAAACCATTTTTCCATATTGAAAAGTTACTATGGTGTGGTTTACACTAGAATATTAGGTTTGTTTAACTACATCTGTTAGAGGTGTGAAAAATCTACACTCCGCAGCGATGTAGTTAAGGTGACCTAAGTCCCCATGTAGACAGCGCTAGAATTCTTCAGTCAACCTAGCTACTGCCTCTTGTGGAGGTGGATTAGCTACGGCAGCAGAAGAACCCCTCTGCTCAGCATAAGTAGTGTCTACACTGAACTGCTACAGCAGCCCTGCCGCAGTGACACCGCTGAAGTGTTTAAGTGTAGATAAGTTCTATGTAAAAATGCCCCCTCGATACTCATCTGTTCTCTCAGTCTGTGCAATAAGAGTAATATTTGCTTCCTTTACTCCCCAAACTACATTTTTTATCATCTTTTACATTGCTTACCACTGCAAAACCAACACAGATATAGGAGAGGGAGCCCGGTCTGGCTGCCCTGGCTCATCCACCCCTAAGGGGACTGTTCATTAACTTCTATGTGCATGTACTTAGCTTCTCCTTCATAGCCCCAGTGAAGACAATGGTGGTGAATCAGTTTAGTAGTGATTATCAACAGACCTGAAGAATCTTTATTACTAGAGACAATGAGCAAACCAAAAAGAACACAGCCTGATTTCCTATCCCACAGCAGAGTTTGTATGGATGGTCTGAAATGAAGTGTGTGGGTAGGGGTAGCTCCCTTTAATGGACACCCAGCCTGCCAGTTAGCTGGAAAAAAACAAACTGTGGACCCAGGAAGGAGCACTTGGGAACTCCTCCATGTGAGGTACTCTCAAGCCCTTTCATCCCCCCTCCCAGGAAGAACTGAAAAAGAAAACAAAGGAAATAAGCTGTTGCTACCGGCTAATCAAACAACATGCACAAATCTCTTGGGACATAAGTTTGGTCACAGACTTCTCCACTTGCAGAAAGAAATGCAAACTCGTTTCTTTGACTGAACTGTTCCCCAGAGACACAATAGACACAAACTAACAAACAACCAATAAGTCAACCAAATTTTTCTCCTGAAAAGGAAGAAAGAGAGAGAAACATTGTAACATTTAATTTTAAATACTTGGAAGGTTCTCAGATACTGCACTGATAAGGATTACGTAAGCCGACAGAGGGATGGATAAGTGGTACCCAGTGTTAAGTTAATGCATGGGAAATCATATGGGGGTTGCATCTGCTGAAATAAACTTGGTTAAGAATATTTATAGCGCACAAAAGAGAGAGTAAGTCAAAAATTAACAGAACGAGTTCTGCACTTCAGCCAGTGGAGGAAGTTCTGAAAATATGGTACTTTAACTAAGCAGTCTTAAAGGGCTCGAGTTAAACTGTACTTCTGCCTCTGTGTCAAATATTGGAGACATTGACCTGTAAATATCAGACACTTGAGCCTACTGTAGTTGTTAAAATAAAGTTCCAACACCACGGTCTTTCTAACTAACCTCTACACTGACAGTGTAAAAAGTGCAGTAAGGTAGAAAGCTGAATCATAGAACTGGAAGGGACCTCGAGAGATCATCTAGTTCAGTCCTCTACATGCATGGCAGGACTAAGTATTATCTAGACCAGGGTGGGCAAACTTTTTGGAGCGAGGGCCACATCGGGGTTGCAAAATTATATGGAGGGCTGGGTAGGGAAGGCTGTGCCTCCCCAAACAGCTTGACCCTGCCCCCTATCCAGCCCCCTCCCACTTCCCGCCCCCTGACTGCCCCCTCAGAACTCCTGACCCATCCAATCCCTCCTGCTCTTTCTCCCCTGACTGCCCCCTCCAGAGATCCTCAACCCTAGCCCCTCCCCAGGACCCCACAACCTACCCATCCCCCCCGCTCCTTGTCCTCTGACTGCCCCGACCCCTGACAGACCCCCAGTACTCCATGCTCTATCCAACTCCCCCACACACTTCCTTACTACCCCCTCCAGAAACCGCTCCCCATCCCTAACCACCACCCCGGGACTCTACCCCCTGCTCCCTGTCCCCTGACTGTCCCCGCCCCTTATCCAACCCTCCCCAGCCCCAGCCTTCTTACCATGAGGCTCCTAGCAGAGTGTTTGGCTCCGCTTCATGCGGAGCCAAACACACTGCCCCGTGGAAACATGCAGCTCCCCTCCCCAGAGCTCTGCCCACGCGGTGGTGTGGCTCCAGGAGAGGGACCGGAGGCAGCCTCCCCAGCCAGGAGGCTGGACAAAATGGTCCTGGGGGCCGGATGTGGCCTGCAGGCCGTAATTTGCCCACCCCTGATCTAGACCATTTTTGACAGGTGTTTGTCTAACCTGCTCTTAAAATTTTCGTATGATAATGGAGATTCCACAACCTCCCTAGGCAATTTATTCCAGTGCTTAACCACCCTGGTGTTCCTCATGTCCAGCCAAAACCTCCCTTAGTGTTCATGCTGAACACTTAAAATGTTATGTGATTAGTGTAATGCTTCTAAATGCCCTTTCATTTCTAACATAAAAGTGATCTTCAGCAATAAAAGTGAGGAGTCAGCAAATTTGTCATTCAAGAGGTATGGAAGTGAGGCTGGAAGGTGAATGGAAGTTTTGCTCAGTGCAAAACTTCTTGAAGTGTCAGAATATAGGAGCAGATTCTGCATATATCCTTCATAAATTGCCATTCTTTTCACACACAAAAATTTGAACAGTAGCTTTTCCTGGTAAACTTAATAAACACAGATAAGAAAAAAAAATTAAATCAGACTGAATACTCAGCACAGCAACAGGGAATGAATGTCTTATCTATGAAAAGAAACTAAAACAGTCTTGTAATAGCAGTTGCACAGTATAATAAAGTTCATAAGTGGGCCAAAGAAAACTTTTCTCATGATTTCATGACTTTATATGGTAATTCTTTCTTCTGGACGTCAGCCCACATACTTGAGGGAATCTTGAACTCTTCATTTAAGGACAGGCTCAAGTATTGCCTAAAATAAATTTATTCAGAACCTAGCTCAAGCCTCCCGTACAAGAACAATGACCAGTGAACATTCAACAATGAATCACTTGGTTCTACTTCACTTTTTCACCCGACTGATCATTAAAAACACTGAAAGGCAAAATATAGAAGTCGTCATATCAGATATGATACATAGTTCCTAGTTTCACTGTGAAATTCTGAGAGGCACTTTTGCCTACAGAACTAAAATTCCCCTCTCGGTCAGTGGGACTATTCTACAAGAGCTAGCTAAGCATTGTTTTTCACAAGACGATTACTTACCTGAGTAAAGGTCCTAGATATGAACCTTTAGATGGTAAGATTGTGAGGCTTTTTTATATAGTATTATGCTGCTTCATTGTGTGGAAGGAGCAGCCACAACAATTAATTATACACAAGAACTCTTATTCTAATATCCTATAACTTTCAATATTTCAGAAGTGACAAAGAGTCCTGTGGCACTTTAAAGACTAACTAAAGTATTAGAGCATAAGCTTTC
>ML677345.1:6288533-6325309 GCA_007922305.1 Dermatemys mawii | reverse complement strand
GCTAATACCCACTTGCATCCGACGAAGTGGGTATTAGCCCACGAAAGCTTATGCTCTAAAACTTTAGTTAGTCTTTAAGGGGCCACAGGACTCTTTGTCACTACTGTTATAGGAGAATCTAACAGAAGATACACTAAACTGGTGTACCAAACGAGGTCCTCAGTTTTTCAAAGCTGTGGTTACTGATATCATTCACTCGATGTATTATAAGTGGTGCAGATGGCATTATCTATAGTTACTGTGCCCGATACTGTCCATTATAGGACCTTCAGATGCTTACAACTTTGCAGAACTTAAGTCATTCAGATATTTTCTTCCTGGGTGTCAGCCTGAGGCTGAACTTTTTGGTAAAGTTTCTATAAGATGAGTCAGCCATTTCCGTGAACATGCCCTTAATAACACAGAGGTTCTGTGGGGAAAATATAGTATGCGATCATGTAATTAAAAACTGTACCATAATGCATAAACACACAGGAGCCAAATTCATTGCATAGGCAATCTTAAATATGGCATTTCCTATCTTCTGAGTGCTTGACTTTGCTACCTTAACATTATTTTAGTATCATTTTTAATGTAATGTAATCTACAATTAATAAAAGCAAACTCTAAACTTCAAGATGTGGAATTCAATGTTTAAAATGCATCATTCTGTCAATTGATGACACATTCATTTCTTTTCACATGCAGCACATGGCGACTCATACCCCTTTGATGGAAGAGGGGGAACACTGGCCCATGCCTTTGCACCTGGCTCAGGGTTAGGAGGAGATGCTCACTTTGATGAGGGTGAGAAGTGGTCACAAGATAATAGAGGTAAAGTATTCCATGTACCCGTCACAACAATTTCAGTTCCTTCTAAACAAAACCCTGGTGTCTGCAACATACCTACATTTATCTACCATAAAAGGCATATAGGGCCTGAAGAGCTCAAAGCACTTTACAATGGTGGGCAAGGAATATTATCTTCTTTTTATAGATAAGGCACAGAAGGTTTAAGTGATTTCCTCATGGTCAAAAGGTGAGTCGGGAATAGATTTCAGGTTTCCTGATTCCCATTCCTGGGCTCTGCAGTATTCTTTCTAAAACATGTGGACATACATATTGTAATTATGTGGGAGGGCAAATAAAAATAAATTAAATTATTGGATTTCATCACAATGGAAAGGAAGATGTAAATTCCCCTGGTTGTGATGCTCTATTCCATTATATATTAACAATTTCCCCTCTTTTTTCTATATTTTAGGAATAAATTTGTTCCTTGTTGCTGCACATGAATTTGGTCATTCTTTGGGACTGGGTCATTCAAATGTTCAAGGTGCTCTGATGTATCCTATCTATCACTACTGGGACCCAGACACCTTCAACCTTCCAGATGATGACAGACTAGGAATTCAGAAATTATATGGTAATTTCAATGTGAGATGTTAATTTTGATATAAAAAATTACTAACAAAGGGACAGATTTTGTCACACTTTACACTGAGAAGTACCTTACTCAGCAAACAGCCCTATTGATTTGAATGGCCTACTCTCAGAGTAAGGTACATCAAAATTTAGATCAAGACAATTCACTTTATACCTCCCTCCTACCCTTTCTGGAGTCTCAGAGCAACGTCTCCATATTGCAACAAAAGCTAATGGAGTTGGAGATCCTGACAGACTATGGGTTCCCTACATACCAGTGCCTTGCAGAAATCAATGAGGATGTCATGCTGCTAGTCATCTACTACTGAATAGTACTTTGCTTTGCCAAAAAGGCCATTGAAATCAGTAGGACTACTTGGTAAATGAGAAATTGCTCAATGTAATTATGTCAGAATCTAGTCCTCACTTCACTGCTCATGGAGTCAGGTACTACTCACTGTGAATTACAGTGGCAAAACTGCACCCTAAATCAATGAGAAAATCTTGCCTGTGGCACTTGTATGTGGACATTCCCTTCTATGGGACACATCACAAAGGGACACCAATCGTGGTACATATTTCTTTATATTTTGTCTCTTAAACAAATACCTTAATCAGAGGGGTAGCCATGTTAGTCTGGATCTGCAAAAACGACAAAGAGTCTTGTAGCACCTTATAGACTAACAGATGTCTGACATTCATCTGACGAAGTGGGTCTTTGCTCAAGAAAGCTTATGTTCCAAAACATCTGTTAGTCTATAAGGTGCTACAAGACTCTTTGTTGCAAATGCCTTAATGTTTCCATATTTCTATTCCACAGGCCGCAAAAGTTACAACTTCTAAAGAACCATGATGTGTTTCAAAAAGAATGAAGAATTCACACCAGAAATGTCTTATTTCATCAGTGAATTAAAATAGCAAATGTCTGAAGAGCAATTTCTCCTCCTATACTTTTGAGATTTGAAATCTCTTTACATTTATTCAGTAGTTTCTGTAAAAATAAAAATTCTCCCAGAACTATTCTGCCTCCTACATTCTTGCCTTTCCTAAACTCTGGTAGGCTGCATTTCACTGATGGGTTCAGTGACTCCCATATGTACAATACATATACACAGGACAAAATTCTCAGTTGGGTGCTTGAAGTGCATCTACTCCATGATTTAGGCTCCTTGTTCCCAGACTATTCCTTCTCCCTATCCTTGCCCTATCCCTTCCCCATCCCTGCCCTGTACATACCCAGACTCAGAGTACCCTCCATAAGGCCCAGCAGAAGGATTTAAGATGATGCAGTGTACACAACCAATCCCTGCTTCAGCACCAGAAGGGTTAAATCCCCACACAGAGGGTCTCTCCCTCCACCTCCAAATCCCATGGAGATTGAGAGGCCAGTTTTGTTTAGGTACTTAGGGGATATGGCCTCACTCACTGCAGAACTCGAAAGCTTCTCAAGTATTTAAATATGGGGATCACAATTATGGTACCCCATCCAGTCTCCATTTTTATCCACTCCCTACTCAGGCAGGCTCCTGGTGAAGTCAGGTCAAGATAAAAAAAAGTAAGGGCCTCAGGAAATAGCCTATGGCAGCAATCCAAACATTTGAAACTTGAGCCACCCTTCAGGAAAAGGAAAGTAATCACATACTGTGACACTGAGGCCCTGTCATGAGACTGCGTCATAGACAGTCAGACCTAGTGGTTGGAGCAGGAATCAGACATTGTCAGAGTCCAAATGCCAGAGCCCAAGGTCAAGGCAGAGTCAGACCTACTGATCCGAGCCAAAGGTCAGAACTGAAGGCAGAGTCCAAGGGTTGAATCAGAACCAGAACCAGGGCTAAGCATCAGAACTGGATTCCATGGAGTCAGGGAAGGCAGGAGCAGGGCTGGTAACAAGGCAGGACCAAGACTGGGCCCGGATAGGAACAAGGCCAGGTGCAAGGCAGAGTCTAGCCTGGAGCAGTGCCAAAGCAAGTCAGGAGCATGGCTTGGAATGAGGCAAGCACAGGGAGGCAGGCTACAGAATCTGTGGACATGTACATTGATCCGCTATGGCTGCTGCGCTGAAAAGCAAACCACCTGACTGCTTTAGCCAGTCAGGTGGTTCTGCAGTACTAATTGGCTGCTTGGTGACTGGGCAGCCACAGCTGCTGGTCCTGACTTCTAACAGGCCCACTGGTGCCAGCTGGCAAAGGTTTCACCACTGTATGTCACCAACTCTTATCAGGCTTGACAAGCTCACTATATCTAACATGCTGCTCTCATGTCTAATAAAAGCTTACATCATAGTGATCCTCCTAACTGTTGTGAGATGTATGTATATATGAAATTCAAGGTGTTACGTATATGGACTGGTATATGTACCTGGTAATTTCTGTGAGTGTCCTGTGACAGTAACCTGATGCTACTGGGGGACACTTTCAGAGGGACTTGGAGGCTGTGGTACAACTACTGTTACCTTGTAAGGCAGAGCAAGGGCTGGCAGAGTGCTATGGTGGCTAACAGACTGATGGTGTTATGCTTGATTAGATATCAGCTCCCTGAAAAAATCTTCTCTCGCTGGACAGGTAACAAGATGACTCAGAGCCCTGGGCAACCCAGGAAAGCTGCACACATTCCCCCGTAACCTGCTTTCCCTCCTCCAGGTGCCTCTTTATCTTTACCAAACCTCAAATATGTTCCATCTATGTTCAAGTGTGTTAAGGACTGTTGTAAAAAGGACCCTGATCAACTGTTCTCCATGTGCACTGGAAGTAGGAGAAGTAGGAATCAGCTTAATTTGCAGCAAGGGTCTGGGCAACAAGGGATGGATCCCTTGACAATTACCTGTTCTGATCATTCCCTCTGGGGCATGTGGCACTGGCTACTGTCAGAAGACAGACTACTGGGCTAAATGGACCTTTGCTCTGACCTGTATGGCCATTCTTATGGTCTTAGATTTCAGCACTGAAAACTGACAACTCAGTTAGGGATCTTTAAATGAAATGATGGATCTGCTTCCAGGCCAGTTTTAAGTACCAAAGATGGCAACTGTATTCTAGCAGCCATACCGTCACTGATACCAAGCGGAGGTCTGCTGATAATATTGGCCCTATTCTTTGTAATCAGCCAGGGACTTGGACTTGAAGCGGTCATGCTATCAGGAAACCAACAGCCACTGCTAATTTCCAGAGTGAGGTCAATTCAGGTGTCTAGAGAGGTAGATGTTTCCAACAATACACTCCAGTTATACCAGTAAAGGTAGGGCTTTAGGATGTCAAAGCAGCTATTAATTAATGGAAGCAGAATGACACTTAATTTTTCTCTGCACCCCACCTTAACATGTTCTTGGACCTTCCTGCAGAAAGACCCAGGCTATTAACCTTTAGGAATTATCCCAAACTGTCTGCTGCTTAAATGAAGCCCTCCATCTCCCAATAAAGCTGTGGGATCCATGTTTTACCAAGATGAATGCAATAGGTAGCGGTATATACTCGTCCATCACCAGACATTTGCTGCGGAGGCTGGAGATCACTACCTCTAGGTGATGATGAGCTAGAATGGACACTGCCTCAAGTTGCCCTCCTGGATAGTAGACATGTGGATATATATTATACCCAGGATATCTGGCATCTGGAAGGGCACCAGAAAGAAATGTCCCTTTTTCTTTCTCTCTGTTCATTCTACAGAATCAAAACCTTTATTTAGCCATTTGCTGCTTTTTTAGAAAATCCACATTTCAAGAAACAAATGTTCAAATATGTCTGCGTAAATTTAACCCACAAAAATTGTCCACACTTGGCTATAAAAATTAACACTGACACACACATATACCTACCAAGTAATTTAATGTGGTGATGCCCAGCTATGTATTAAATAAACCAGTTCACATGCACAAAAGATGGCTTTGCTTGCTCAGATTTTGCAGGTGTGGTTTAAGCAGCCAGATTTGACCATTTGCCTTGAAGAATACAGAGTTCATAAAGAACCACAAGCACAAAGTATGCAAGTGCTTTAAATACAGTGTACAAATACCTCGGACTATGAACAAGTGACTCCCTCTCATATTCATTCCTAGCCTTTCACATCTTCAAAACACTGAGCAAACATGGCAGTTCTGAAGCCTTTCACCTGCCTTGTTAGAAGATTTGTGGAGTGCTTCTTTCATCTAGCCCTCATGCACTGGACTCCAGAATAAGGCATATAAATAGTGGATCCCAAAGACACTATAGTTTTCTCCCTCCCTCCTTCTGTTCTTAAAGGGTTTGTCTACACAATAAAACAAAATCCCACAGAAGTGACTTTCAGAGCTTAAGTCAACCTGGGCCTATGGGGCCTGCTCCTGCTCGGGCTGAAGTACAGTCTCTGAAACCTTGGATCTCAGAGCCCAGGCTCCAGACTGGCAATGATTACAGTGCTATTTTTATCCATGTAGCCCTTAGCCATAAGCCTCTGTAAATGTGCCCTGCGCTGCTGTAGAACTGATAAATAGAATTGTTTGTAAATTGTTCATATTAAACTTCATAAGTAAAGTTTTATCAATGAAACTTCATTCTTTCACAAAACCGAGTACCCCAATAACTAATTGACAATTAAGATGTTTGTTAAGAACCACACCTGTTCAGGCGGCTGCCCCTGTAAATTTCACTTTCAATCCAATTGCTACTTAAAGTATTTAAACTTGCACTGTTTCAACAATGTAACTTCTGCTCACTGTTTGCCATTCTATATTAACTATTGTAACCCAAACTCCATTTTAACTTGTCTTAAACTCCATTTTAAAATGTTCACTCCATTTTGTAAACCTTGCTGTAAAAGTTGTTCTGCAAAACCCTGACGTAATCTGATTAGTTTAGATGTGTGAATGAGGTATGCGTGGATGATGGAATTCACCTCCAGCCTGTCCTGATGAAAAACTGTGAACACCAACGGCTGAAGATGCAGACAACAGCCCTAACAAAATAAGAGGAGTCCACCCTAAAGAGAAAAGATAAAAAGGATGGGTGAGATGGAAGACTTTGGGCAACGGTCTGCTGTCAACATCCAGGGGTATCGGTGCGCGCCCGACAGAGACCCAGCCCCTCCTTGTGACCGGCTCTCTTGGCCAGTTAGCCACCACAAGCTACGATCCCAAGCTGCGAACCCAAGCCACGGACTCAAGCTACGTTCAGGACGGGTAACTATACAGCAGCTGCACAACATCTAGTGTGTGTGCGTGTGTGTGTGTGTGTGTGTTGTGTATACATAGGTATTGGATATTAGCTATTGGTTATAAATCAAATTGTGTTATAATAAACGTGACATTCTTGTCTTGTCCCCTGAAAAGATCCTGTGTAGTTTTATCTGTATAACACTGCTCATAGCAGAAATCAGTCAGAGACCGCTCTTTCGCGAACACCAGTACCCTTTTACTTCCCTGTGACAGTACCCACCACCATCTATATACAGCTCTGTACACTTCAATATAACTCAGATAGTCGCTCGGGGGACAGCTAGCTCCTGCAGCTAGCAGGGAACAGCAGCCTCTAGCTCCTCCCTTTCCTGTTCCCCCATCCCTTCCTTCCTGCCAGCTTTGTAAGCCTGCTGGCCCATAAAGCTCACAGGTGATTTCCTTTAGGCCCTTTAATGAGCCACACCCTGCCAGTTCCAATTACTTCCCCTTGATGGGAGCTGAGCTAGCAGGATCTGAGCTAACACGGACTGGCTCAAAGCCTCTTGGCCAGCACTCTGTTACAGCCTCCTAATAACTGGATGCCTCCAAGTGCCAGTCATTCTGTTTTGTATTTTCCCCAGAGTCTGTTTTTTTCAAGCCTTTCTTGGCTGAATACTGTGACCACAAGCTAGACAAATAAATAACCAACCGTCTTCCTTTTCCCTTGGATTATCTCTGTCTACTATTGATTCTGCCATTGCCTATCTTAGGGTTGGAACACACATGGAATTGACTCTCTGTCCAAGGGGGAGAAACAGCGAGATTTTTGTTCATCACACATGAAGGCAAAGATTTAAAAACCTAGAGTTTAGGCAGAAAACCTCTCCAGTTTCCTATTTTACCTTGTCCAGCATGGCATCTCCACACTCCTTCAGAATGATCTTCATCCACAGTCCAGCTGCCATGGCACAGGTGGGGCTAGCAGACAACATACCATCCAGTGTGGCCTCAGTAAAGTCTGTGGCTTGTTCTGAGGGAAAGTACTCACTAACAACCTGGGAACAAATCAAAAACAGGAGACTGCAATGATGTTTGGCTCCAGCACTTTTTAAAATGGAGGCCTAATATCTCTATGGAACAAGATATATGCATCAGCGAATTGTTAATTAGCTTCATGTCTAGCTAGCCATATGAGATTAAAAGTCTCTCTATAGTCTATATACTACATTTTTGTATTCTACACTAATGATATCAGGTTAGATGCAAAGACTCTGTTGCAGTTAGCACAACATTGTACTGGATATGCCAGAGGTAAGTTTCCAGTTTGTATTCTCTTATATACACTGCATCTTTTTACAACATATAAAATTAAGTAAAGAGAGGCATGCATCAAAGATAGGCTAAGGCAAAGCCACAAGGTGACAGAATGAAGACTGGTGGTTTCTCAACTTGATGTTCCACTAACATACTTTTTTCTCCTGGATGGCTGGATACATGTGCACGCATCTGCATGTGCATTTTCACATGCGTGCAACATTCTGTGAAATCTGGTTTCTACATGGCATTCATAGCACACATCTATGAAAAGCATTTTGCGGGTTATTAGCAATGAATTCCCCACTCCCACAGCTCGCTCCAAGTACAGAAAGGCATCATGAAAGTGTAAATGTAAAACAAATGGTGTCCAGTCTCTAGGACACTTGCACAAGCTTTTTGAGTCAGTTACCCTGGCCTGTTGGAAGATGCCTGAAACAGAGCCTCAGGGTCTGGAGCAGTCAGTGTTTCACTGAGACTTCTCAGCTCCTCCTCCGCTGAACCCAGGTTCATCGACTGGCCTGGAGTAGAGAAAAGGAGAAAAAGTACTGTAACGATTAATGAAACTGAATCTCTACTGCATGGATATTCATACAGGAGGATCCATGTACTATGTTGTTAGCATAGTGTAAAATCTCGGCCCCATTGAAGTCAATGGAAAACTCCTATTGACTATAATGGAGTCGGAATAATACCCTAAATGTCTGAAAGTTAACAGTAGTGGTATGTTATCGTGAATGATACAGGACTGAACAAGCACTGTATTCAGCTTGGAGCAGCTTTCTATGTGTGTCTGGTTTCACTAGCTTCTCTGCTCTCAGTATTTAAATCTAATCTCATATTCAGGTACAACTCATGCAGGTTGATCTGAGGTTCCAATTTAGAGGTGAATCCCTCCACCAAACTCTCATTGTAAAAGAGATAGAGATGGACAAAAACTTTGGCAGAAAACCCAGGCTCATCAGTCACATCTAAACAATGCTGGGATTGCTATGTTGTTCATTCAAAGACTGGAGTCCCTTATTCTGTTTCTGAATCACCAACATTGTTTTTCAGGACTGATTAATAATAATTGGAAATAGGGTGACCAGATGTCCCGATTTTATAGGGACAGTCCCAATTTTGGGGTCGGTCTTATGTTGACCCCTATTATCCCCCACCCTCTGTCCCGATGCTTCACATTTGCTGTCTGGTCACCACAGGGGCTGCTTGCGAACAGGGGCTGCTAACAGGAGTTTCGAGAGGGAGTTCTTCAGGTGAAGGAGCAGCAAATACAGGACCCTTGGGGTAAGTGGCCGTCTGTAGTGTATGTGTTTGGGGGTACTTGCTGTGTGCTGAGCTTGTGTTTGTCTGTTTGTGTGTTTGTTTGAAGGACTGTGTGCTGTGGCTGGCAGCTGGAAACTGTGACATCTAGGAGCCTCTGTTCATTGGCCAATCCTTAAGCCTCTGATCATTGGCTGAGCCTTAATCAGGGGGCGGGGCTAATCAGGAAGGCCAGGGCTATATAAAGCAGTGAGCAAGCGACCAGGGGCTGCTAACAAGGAGTTTTGAAGCAGAGTGTGAAGGGCGTGAGGCATAATTGTCAGTCAGTAAATCCTTTAACTTGAACTATAATCAAAACTTCTTGATTTAAACAAAACCTTGTTGTTAGCCTAGGTAGCTGTAAAAGATAATGCAGGCAGAAGCCCAGCAGCAGAATGGGGGCTATCCAATTTATTGCACTCAGTGTAGTATGTATGATTACCTGCTCTCTGGGCGGGTGGCGTATGTGTGCATTCGGTGCAAGGAGCTCCTGGCCCTCAGAGACTGTGTATGGGCTTTGGAGGCCAGGGTGGCAGAACTGGACGAGCTATGGGAGGCAGAGAAGTATATTTATGGGGCTTTCAGGGACACTGTATGGTGCTATTAGTCCAATCAGAAATCCAAACTGATCAAAAGTTTCCTAAGTCTAATTAAAAAAGAATGAAGAATGAAAGTTCTCCAGCTGTACTAGACTTCACTTGCCATCTTTATTGAGCTTCTGATTCCTGTACTGTACTTGGTAATGCATATTGGAAAACATAATCCCAATTCTACATACAAACGGATGGGGTCTAAATTAGTTATCACTCAAGAAAGACCTCAGAGTCATTGTGTACAGTTCTCTGAAAGCATCTGCTCAAAATGCAGTCAAAAAAGCTAACATGTTAGCAACCATTAGGAAAAAGGGATAGATAATAAGATGGTAAATATCATTATGCCACTATATAAATCTACAGTACCCCCACACCTTGAATACTGCATGCAGTTTTGGTCATCTCATCTCAAAAAAGATGTGTTAGAATTGGAAAAGTACAGAGAAGAGCAACAAAAATTATTATGGGACAACTTCTTGTACAAGGAGAGATTAAAAAGCCAGGGATTTTTCTGCTTGGAAAAGAGATGACTAAGAGGCAATAAGATAGAGGGCTATAAAATCATGACTGGTGTTGAGAAAGTCAATAAGGAGGGGTTATTTAGCCCTTCACATAAAACAAGAACAAGGGGTCACCCAATGAAATTAATAGGCAGCAGGTTTAAAACAAACAAAAGGAAGCATTTCTTCACACAATGCAGTCAACCTGTGGAACTCATTGCCAGGGAGATATTGTGAAGGCCAAAAGCATAACTGAGTTCAAAAAAGAATTAGATGAGTTCACAGAGAATAGATCCATCAATTGCTATTAGCTAACATGTTTAGGGATGCAACCCAATGATCTGGGTGTCCCTAAACCTCTGACTGCCTAAAGCTGGGGCTGGGACTGTCCAACAGGGGATGGTTCACTCAACAAATTGCCTTGTTCTGTTCATTCTCTCTAAAGCATCTGGCACCCGCCACTGTCAGAAGACAGGATACTGGGCTAGATGAACCATTCTTCTGGGGGATCCAGGTTAGCCATTCTGATGTTTTATGTTCTTAGCTGATTAAATAGAAATTCAGCTTTAGCATCCCAGGAGCATAAGAACCAAGAATGCATTTGTGACACTGGCAGACCAGTCAACCTGTGTAGGACCCATAATAACTTAACAAGAGGCACTTCTACTATATCAAGACAGTTCACTTGCATGTGAATTTCAAAGACATGTAGTAGACTAGCAATCAACTCATTCAAAAATGACCAGTAGATGCTACATGTATTTGTCTATGTTTATCTATACCCGATTAAAAGTTTCACAACATAACCAAATTAGCTTGTAGATGCTAATTCCCTTTCATGTTTGAATTGACTTAATTATGTATGCAAGGTGTTCAGTTAACCTTAAAATCAAAGATGTAAGATACTGCAGGAAACTAATAATTTCTACGTTATCTTCAGCTTAACTATCTGTGTTATAATGGAAGAACAGCTAATTTATCTTATGTGAATGAGTATAACTAGTTTCCTGTGTATGCAAAGGAAATAGAAGATTAGCTTCAAAGCAAAGTACAACAGCGATCTGCATTGCCTACTCTTTCTCGCGGGAAGGTCCTGCTGTGACAATTTCTGTGAGGTAGGCTCGTCAGCTTGCTAGAACACCTATAAAAGAGAAGGCTCGGGCCTGCTCCTGTCATCTCTAGTCTGCTTATACTTTGAACAGGGAAACTGTAAGCCGTGGAACAGAGATCTTCCAAATAATCATTTGTAATAACCTGAAAAATGCATGGAAAAACTAACAGACTTTACATCTAAGGGCTTGGCTACACTTGCAGCTGTAAAGCGCTTTGGGATAAATCGCTTTGTAGACAGCTCCAGGGAAAGCACTCCAGTGTGTCCACACTGACAGCAGCAACTGCACTGGTGTGGCCACATTTGCGGCACTTGCAGTGGCACTCGGAGTGGTGCATTATGGGCAGCTATCCCAGCATTCAAGTGGCTGCAATGTGCTTTTCAAATGAGGGGGTGGGGTGCAGTGTGTTGTGTGTAGGTGGGGGGGAAGAGAGAGCAGATTCTGGGAGTGCTGAGAGTGTGTCAGCACGCTATCTTGTAAATGCAGATCTCCCTAATCTCCTGCTTTTCACTCACTCACTCATAAAGATTTGCTTTGCCCCATTGCAGATAAGCTCTGAAAAACCACTTCCGCATTCCTCCAGCTGAGTTCAAAACAAAGGTAAGAGAGACCACTTCACTTAAGGAGATTAGCGGGCATTCCCGGAGGTCACTCAAAGCGGAGCATTGTTAATGCTCGTTTACACTGACGCTGGGGCGTCTCACCCAATACACAACAGCTGTTAATCCTCTGGCAACGAGGAGTACCAGGAGCCGTCTAGCCGGGGAGTCAGAGCGCTTTACGTGCCCTGCCAGTGTGGAAGAGAAGTAAGGTAGAGCGCTCTGGGAGGCTTTATTGCGGTAAAAAGTGCCAGTGTAACCAAGCCCTAAGCTGCCTTTGGAATCTGATCTATTGGGATGATTCCAGAGGGACTTTTACAAGCCAGCAGTTTATTCTATCACTGTTGTGATCCTGAACTATGAACATTGAAAGTCACTTGTATGGATATTGATCTTTTAATCATTTCTAACTCTTCTTTCCTTCAATAATAAATCTTAGATTTAGTTATTAAGGATTGGCTGACAGCATGATATCTGGGAAAGACCTGAGATTCATACTGACCTGAGGATAAGCATCTAGTCCTTTATGATTGGTGAATCTCACATATGGTGAATCAGATTTTCAGTAACCCCCAGCTATATTAGACTAGTTTGTTTAGATGGGAGCCAAGGTCTGGCATGCCAAAAGGGGACTATGTTTGGCATCTTGTTAACTAGGGTGGAAGCTCTTTGTTGACTTGGTGAATCTAAGTATAGAATAAGCCATCAATCTGGGGGATTGTCTGCCCTCTACTTTTTGCAGTCTGCCCAGAGTGTGGTCACGGCCCTGTTGTGTAAACCAGGGGTCTCCAAACTTTGACTGCGCACCCCTAGTAGAAAAAAAATTTGAGCAAGCACCCCCATGGGGAAGCCCTGCCCCCATCCACTCCCTCCCACTTCCCACAAGACTGCCCCCGTCAGAACCCCTGCTCCTTGTCTCCTAACTGCCACCCTGGGGCAAGGCCAGCTGCACCCAGCTCTTCACGTGGGACTGCAGCTGCGCGTGAAGAGCCGGGCACCCGGCTCTTCTGTCTCTGCTGCAGCGCCCAGGGCCGGGTCTCCGGGCTCCTGGAGCTGGGCCACGTCTCCAGCCGCGGCGCAGTGCAGCCCCAGGCTGGGTCTCCAGCCGCAGTGCAGCGTGGCGCCCAGCTGCTGGGCTGGGTCTCCAGCCGTGGCGCTTCGCTTCTGGGGCTGGTGCTGGGGCACCGAGCACCCCCGTGTGTGGTCTCGCGCACCCCAGTTTGCAGACCACTAGTGTAAACCTCTCTTTTGGCAGCAGAGGGATCTTAGTCACCTTGAGATCTCAGCTGCTGCCCTGGAAGAGTTTTTCATGCATTTGCATTGGGGAAGTCAACTCAAAGAAGAGTAAGGCTATGCTCACTGTGCTATTAACAGTCTCTTGATAGGCAGTCAGCAGCTGCATGGTGGCCTGCAAGGCCCTCTCTCTCTCCCACTCCTTTCCTGAACTAAACCATGTCTCTAGTAGCTATTGGTAGAGCAGGGGAATGGACAGAGTTAGTACCAGAAAATCCTTCCCAGAAGTTCCTCTTAAACAGTTTAATTGTCACTAAAATCCCTCTTCAAAGCTGACGTCCACACAGCAAAGGAATTACATGTCTAATGGAAGAGCCCCTTAAATATACAGGCGAATCACATCTTACGCACTTTCATCTTTTAAAAAAACAGTTTAAAAAGTGCAAGTGATTCCACCTGCCATTCCACTCAATGAGCACATGCAATGGAGTGAGCATGAGATGGTAGTAGTATAAGGGCCCTACCATCAATCAAACCCTAACTACATCCCTTAACCCCTTGGGCCCCTCCCTTTGGCCCTTAACACCCACCCACTTGTCACCAGAAGTCCCACCCTAGGGGGTATTACTTCCGGGGTCAAGGCGGCCACATGACTGGAAGCAAGGTGTGTCATGTGACCACTCTAAGAACTCCTCCCACCACCCTCTACCAGTCAAGCGGGGTTTTGTCCCTCCCTTTCACCTTTAAGGCCCGCTCCACCAGTCAATCACCGGAAGTACCACCCCCAGGAGTAAGGGCCCTACCGTCAGTCAAACCTGAGCCCCATCCCCTTGACCTGAACGGCCACCCACTTATCACCGGAAGTTCTGCCCCAGTGGGTGGGGTATTACTTCTGTGGTCAAAGCGGCCACATGACCGAAAGCAAGGTGTGTCATGTAACCCCTCTGAGAAATCCTCCCAACACCCTCTACCACTCAGGATGGGTTTTGTCCCAACAGGACCGCAAAAGGAGATTTGGCCAATCAGGTGAGTTCCTGGGCGGGGTGACCTGTCCAGAAGTGGTTCGTGTGACCCCTCTAAGGACTCCTCCCATCACCCTCTGCCAATCAGAGTGCAGCACCATTACCCCATAAGTCCCAGCGCCATGAAGAGTAGGCCATCTCTTACCAAGGACACGTGGAAAGGCTGCTAAGAGGAAACATGGACTCCTTTACCACCCCCGTGAGAATTTCGGACTTTGTTTTAGCCCCAAAGGTTTTGAACCATTTGCAGAGAAAGTGCTACATCAGTGACAATTTGGAGGAGGATGAGGGAGCAGCAGAGTGGAGCCCTTTGGCCCAGCCACTGATGGACATGCCAGAATCTGAAGCGCAGCTGCTCGTGAGACACCCCAATGAGCATGAAGGCCTATTGCAGGCCATCCTCATGGAGGAGGAAGGTGATCATGATATGGGGGAATCACCAGCAGACAAGGTGAACATAAAAGACATTGCACAGGTAAATTAATGTTTAAGAAGCAACAGCCAAGGATGGGGTGTAATGGGGCTAGCAACCAGGGTGGTATACCAGGGGCTAGCAACCAGGGGGTGTATACAGTATAACCAGGGGGTGTATACAGTGCGTGCTTACACTTTTTTTTCTGAAAATCTCTCAACAGCTCGACGATGCCATTTTAGAGGACCCAGAGGCCCTGGACAGCATTTCATCAAGCAATGAAGATGGACGGGGCCCGCCTTGTTTTTGCTCAACACCACTACAAATTGTTGAAGAGGACTTTAAGCGCGTCACAGCTTCCCCATATTCTAGTATTTGGGAAGAGTTTGGTGCTTTATTCAGAAAACTGATGGATGCTGTATCCTCAGGGGGTCTAAAAGAATAGCATTCTAAAAAGATTTGTGAAAAATATGCTTCGTTCAGAACACTGGTGAACTTTGTATCCTCAGGGGTCCTAAAAGAAAGGAGGGCTGAAAAAGGTGGCTCTGAGCAGGCGGGACTAGTGTAGTGGAAAGGGGCCTGGGTAAAAGGGCAACCCTCAAGGTTTACACATCAGCTCATGTGTAAACAAAAGAGGGGACAGCGCTTGGTGGACAAATGGCTGCCAAAAAGTTCCAGGCCAGGGTTGCTGTAAAAATTTTAAAAAGGGCTAAAGAGGTAATGAGGAGAAAAAAACAAAGAGATGTCCCCTACTGGAGGCTCTCAAACTGGCATGTTTGAAAAGGGGGAGGAGAAAGTGTATTTTTTATGACTTCGAATGCACGCAGGAGCCTGGGTTGCACACTCCCAATTACATTTTTGCTATGTCCCTAAAGCCGGAAAAATCCTGGGAATTTAAGGGTGATGAGTGTGTTTCTATGTTTGCTATAACCTTTGTTGGCAAAGAGTTTTGAGACTACACATTCCTAGCACACAATTCCAAAGGTTACGAGGCGTACTTCATAGTTAGACAGTTACTGAAGGAAAAGATGCATTTAGACCTGATCACTCAGGGTAGTAAACTAATGTGTGTGAAAGTTAAAACGAATGCCCAGGGCCTTATAGACTCTTTAAACTTCTTGCCCATGAAGCTTAGCAAGCTCCCGCAGGCGATGGGGTTTGAAGGGTGCAAAAGGTATTTTCCACATTTTTTAACACTTTAGAAAAATCAAAATTACGTGGGGCCTATGCCCAGTTTGAAGCACTATGGTGTAGAAAGCTTGATACCCAGGGAAAAAATAGTTTCTCGACTGGTATCGGGACCACAGCTCTGAGACGTTTGACTTGAAGAAAGAGCTCACGTATTACTGTCAGCAGGACATCAAAATTTCGAGACAGGCTTGTATCCTATACAGAAAAGAGACTATGAAAATGACGGAAAAGGGAGACATAGCAGAGAGAGAACCTGGTAAATTCACTGAGATAAAACTCTGTATAGACCCATTTTGGTACATTACACTGGCATCGGTCTGCATGGCTATGTACAGGTTCATGTTTTTGGAGCCTAACACTGTAGCTCTTCTCTCTCCAGACAACTATCACAGGCAGAAAAAGAGATATTCAGCCCCATCTATTCAGTGGCTGTTGTATACCTCTCACAAAGAGAATATACAAATACGGCACGCTTCACAGGATGGGGAACTACAGGTAGGCCCCTACTTTTTAGACGGTTATGCCAATGTTGATGGGGTACACACAGCCTTTGAGTTTAATGGATGTTTTTTTCACGCTTGTGAAAAAGCACAAAACCCTATGATGGGGACAACTTTTGGGTTTCTTTATTACAAGACGCAGCTCAAGACCGACTATCTGAAACGACTTGGTTTTGTAGTGAGGACTCTTTGGGAGCATGAGTGGGAGGTGATGAAAGAAACAGATAGGGAGCTTGCAGGCTTTTTAATCTGAGTCCAGTTACCCCAGCCTCTCGTGCCTAGGGATGCTCTTTTTCGGGGGAGGACAAACGCTATCCGCCTATATTACAAACCTAACTCCGGGGAAGAAATCCATTATTATGATTTTACCAACCTGTACCCTTCTGTAAACAAAACCAAAAAATACCCTATCGGATACTCTGATATAGTTTATGACAAACTTGGACCCCTTGCAAATTACTTTGGAATTGCAAAAGTTAAAGTGTACCCTCTACGAGGCCTCTTTTTCCCATTGTTACCTGTCAGAGTGGGTGGCAAGCTTATGTTCCCGCTATGCCAGACCTGTGCGGAAACCGAGCAGTAGGAGACATGCACCCATACTGACGAGGAGAGGGCCATCCTGGGGACTTGGTGCACAGTGGAATTGCACAGTGGAATTGAACACGGCCATAGTGAAGGGGTACGCGGTGGCTAAAATCTATGAAATCTGGCATTTTAATGAAAAATCTGAAACTCTTTTCAGAGTACATAAAATTACACCTCCGCCAGAAACAAGAGGCTTCAGGGTATCTCAGCTGGTGCACAGATGAAGAAAAACAAAATAAGTATGTTAACGATATCTACCAGAAAGAAGGTGTGCGTTTACACCAACACGAGATCAGGTTAAACCCTGCTAAATGCCAAATTGCTAAACTGTTTTTAAATTCTCTGTGGGGTACATTTGGCCAAAGAACCAACCTACCAATTACGAGCATTGTGAGAGACCCTGACGAGCTCTTTCAGTACCTGTTTTCCCCCAACTATGAGGTTTCATCCTGCGAGTGTATTGACGATGAAACAACGTGTGCGTCGTGGAAGCACGCAAAAGACTGGTACTCTGTCTCTGGCAATACCAGTGTTTTCATAGTCTGTTTCACCACTGCTTATGCCCGCTTAAAACTTTACAGCCTCCTAGATAGGTTGCAAGAGCAGTGTCTGTATCATGACACTGACTCGGTGATATTTGTGAAAAGGGAAGGTGACTGGAATCCCCCTCTGGCGGATTATTTAGGGGACCTCACGCGCGAGATCCCGTCAGATCAACACATCACCGAGTTTGTATCGGCAGGCCCAAAAACGTATGGATATAAGCTGTTGGGGGGAAAAGGCCTGTATGAAAGTCAAAGGTATTACCCTGAACATAGCAAACTGTGAAAAGATCAACTTTGATAGTTTAAAAGATCTAGTCCTGGACTATTGCACGGGCCTGCAAGAAAACACCTCAAAAAAGATCGAGGTGGAGCAGCCCTCTATTGTAAGAAACAAACATCAGTGGCAAACAGAAACAAAAACCCTTAAAAAAAACACGAAAAGTCATTTGCAACAAGAGGGTTCTAGGAGAAGGGTTTAAAACCCTGCCCTACGGCTTCTGAAAAATGGATACGAGGTGGAAACACCACTTTTTTGCAATTCTTGCGGGGCCTAGCAACTGTGGGAAAAGTTACTTTATAAAAAATGTACTGGATAATGCCAAACAAACACTGTCTGTTATGCCTGAGAATATTGTGTGGTGTTACAGTTGTTGGCAACCTCTATAAAGAACTGGTTTGTAAATATCCCTTTATCAATTTTGTGGAGGTGTTGCCTGATGCTTTTGATGACAGTTTGTTTCCTACTAATAAAGTAAATACGATTATCATAGATGATCTAATGAACTCTGCTTGTGAAAGCGATGAAATCTAGAAAGCCTTCACCAAGTATGTGCATCACAGGAACCTGAGCATTATGTATATAGTTCAGAACGTATTTTCTCAGGGAAAAGAAGAGTTGCACGATTAACCTAAACACAAAAGTACATGGTTCTGTTCAAAAACCCCAGGGATAAATTACAAATTGCTACACTCACTCGGCGAATGTATCCCGGCAAAGCTCAATTCTTTCTAGAAGCTTTTGAGGATGCTACCAAAAGACCTTATGGCTACCTGGTGGTGGATTTAAATGCTTCCACACCAGAAGCTTATAGACTAAGAACTGGTCTTTTCCCTCCAGACTGGCCAGTGGTTTCTACCAGTGGTCTTCAAACTGGCGTGCATGCACTCCCAGGGGTGTGTGAGACATCCCAGGGGGTGTGCGAGACCCCAGCGCCACCGCCGAGCCCGCCTGGGAGACTGCTGAACTTCTGGGTGGGCTATTTTGGTTCCGCCGAAACGCCTCCTCTTTCTGCGGTGGCATTTTGGTGGACATACCCCACGGGGGCCGCCAGACTTTTCTCTCCATGGAAAGGGGATGTGGGGGGAAAAGTTTGAAGATCCCTGGCTTGTACTTTGAAAAGAACAACAGCCAGGTATAAAAAGAGATGAACTATTGGCAGACCCCTTTTTAACAGCCGGAGCTGCTGACCGAAAACATGTCAAGCTGCATGAAGAGAAACCTGGTTCTTTTAAAATTACTTAGCAAATCATCCTTACAGCAAAGGAGGACTATACTGTGTTCGGCCTGATGATCTAGTAGCAGCCATCTCAAATAGCGCTCAATACCTTAAAAGGAAACATACCTTTAACACAGAATCAAATGCGTGTGCTAAAAAAGAAACGCACACTTATAAAAACTTTGTCTAATAAAAGGGTTTCACTTAAAAGAAAGAAGCACCTGGTGAAGCAGTCTGGGGGGTTTATCGGACCTCTGATAACAGGGCTTTTAATTAATCAATAATGGAGTGTGCAGAAAAAATGTACCTGGTGCCCCAGCCACCAGCTGGAGCAATTAAGGGCTGTCCCTCCAGCAGAGGAAAATATCAGAATGACCGCAACTCACTTACTGGATGCTGAAATGAAGTCTGTTCTTCAAAGAACTGACTTAACCGAATATGAAAAGGCTAAACGTTACAGCGCCGTGCTTCAAAGGTACCTAACATACGTGAAGCAGAGAGATGTGGATAAAGGAAAAATAAGTCTGTTTCTACCAGAACAGGAGCAGAGTGTGACTGCCAAACCCCCAGAAACACCAAAGAACTCAGACTCTGTTGCTCAGGAGGTGTTGGATAACGTGAATAAACGTTATAAGAAAAATACATTAGTATTGCTAAATAAGCTGGGCCAGGATAAAAATCTCTCTTCTTGGGACGATAAAGGGGCTTTTGTGTACAAGGACTCTGTGGTTAACGGTTCTAACATGCTCAACTTAGTCAGGGCCGTCACCCAGACACGCTCTGTTCCTAGCAGACATGTACCTAAAGGATGGGATGTGTTTATGAAGGCCACGGTGGAACTGAATGAGATCCGAATGAGATCAGAGATCTTTTGGAATGCCTCAAGGCCTCGACTGCCGACACTGGGGTGGATCGAGAAACCGTGACCCCTTTTTTGCCATCTAAAAACGTAAATTGGCTAAAAGAGCCGAATGGCTCAGTGTGTGAGCTTTTTCACATTCTAAATTATTTTTTTAATGATTTGCTTTAATAAAACATTTTTATACTTTTTTCTGAATTGGTCATTGTGTTTTTTTATTTATTTATTTATTTTAAAAAAACCCACCAAACATCAATTGTCTTTAAGCCCCTTACCTGGGGTGTTTTATTGGGTAACATGACTATGAAAATCGTTGCAAGATACACGTCTGGGCTTGTTGAAACAAGGCTTGTTGCTGAGCAAGGCTAGGCATGCCCAAGAAGTTATATATTTATTTTTTACAAAATTCATCACCATCCGGTCGTTTTGCACTAAGTCATTAGAATACAATTTTAAAATCCAGTCAAAAGATAAACCCTTACAACGATAACGTAAGAAAAACACGCAGTGATAGCCACAGGTGACGGAGCGGGGGTCTTGTACTTGTCTATTGTGAAACACAATGTCTGTGGCATTTTTGTTTAAAAATTTCATAACGCTTTTAGGACACACCACACTGTTTGGAGGGTGCCTGTATGAGTCAAAACACTCTCCATGGTTACGATCCACCAGATACAAGGCGAGCCAGCGTTCACCAGGTTGGTTGTGTGGGTGCGTACTGACCACCAAACCTAGGGGTCTCTGAGATTGGCTCCCTGGTGGCAAGCTATCGCAAAGGAACACATCTAAGAAATTTTTTTTTGTGTAAGGATCCATTGATAAGAGACGTGAAAGTTGCATGGTGTCCATATTCACATATAGTCAAACAGAACATTTCTCTTCTGATTTATCTCTATGACATGGTCAAAACCCCCGTACATGATCATATTGACGGTAATGGTTAAAGCCCTCCCAAAACGTATTTCTGCTCTCAGGTTCCCGGTTTTAATCAGGGAATAGTGATTGGTGCATTCCCTGGTCGGGAGACAGGTCAAAGGCAAACAAGGTGTAACCCTGTGCAAACTCCTCACGGTCGATTAACAGAGAACGATCTTTCATGTGTTTACCAGCTGTCTGTACCAGATTCATGTATTCTCTCACGCAGCGTCCTGCCTCGAAGTCTGGTTGCAGAGGCTTGGTTGGTATCTGTTCACCATCCACAAGTATGTGACAACAATCCAATACAGGGCCACAAAATTAATATCGTAATGCTTAAAATGAAAGGGATTTTTAGCGTAACTTCCACTAAAGGCATCATTATCCACAAAGCCTAGGACAAGCATTTTGGGTAACTGTCCCCAAAACAGGTTCTTCTGGTTACTGACCCTGCTGCCCACAGGATCTAACACTTTCATTCCCACACGGTCCACAGGGTATTTAGCATTAGCAGTAAGCAGGGCCTCTGCGTGCCCCAGACGTATGCTTGGGGCCACCCGTACTTTCTTCACAAAAAGGGATGCTGATACGATGCACAATTTAAAGCCTTCGGCTGCACTGCCCATTAAACAGAAGGCATCTTTACTGTGCTTCACTTTAATTTTCACATCCACCCCATTCAACAGAAGTTTTTCTTGAAAAAACAGGTCGCTGTGCAGATGACCCAGCAGCTCTACCATCCTGCTTTGGGCCGTCAGCTTTGCACGCTTCACAAACCCTAGATTCTCACCATCCAACTCCGTTTCTTCGAGTTGTCCAGCAGTGTCTTTGTAAAACAGGCTGGCAGAAAATTTTGTGGCAAGGGTGTCGTCGTCGTAATTGAGCACCGACTCTATAAAGGCCCTGTAAGGGTAACAGTTGTTGCTTTGGCTTACAAGGCCGTCTCCCAGCGTGACACCCAGCTGACTGAAAATAAAGGCCACAGGGTAATTCACTACGCCCACTTCTGCATCCGCAGCAAGTTCAGTTCCATTTCCTTTTTCAATCTTGAAACACAGATGAAGCAGCATGTTGTTTAAATCCATATAACATATGCCATTCCCTGCTATAAAAAAGTCAATGGGGGCAGACTCCAAAACGGCTGATAGCGGCACCTCAATGTAGATAATTTTTTCAATGCTGGTCTGTGTAGGGGCTATTTGAAACAAGTCTAGTTCAGATTTCGTACACTCTTCAGACTCGCAGAGATACAGTGGATGGTGCCAGAGGAGAATTGTTGTTACATACTTGTACATGCAGAGCATCCTTTGCTTTCTCACCTTCCTCTTTCATCTTCTCCAATGGAGGAAGGGGAAATAAACTTTTGAAACACTGATCAAGGAGCTCACGGTTTTCCTCCAAGGTCAAAGATGCTTTGAGTTTGCTGGCAGAAGAAAGATATAGAGAAAAGTCATGCATTAGACTCAGTACCACCTTCAAGTAAAATAAATTGGTCCAATGACTAGAGATTGTCCCAGTCTAGAACCCCAAATGCTAACAACCCTTCACTTTGCAGCTGAGCATCTCTTTGCACCTCTGTTAAGTATTGGCTCATGTAAAAGTAAAGCTAAAGTTTCAAGTCCCCTTTTTAGAGAAACCCACAAGGAGTTAGTGTTATTCTGAATAGCCTGAGTGTGACTGCATCTGAATTACTGTGTAGCTGTGGTCTACAGAATTTCAGAACAGAAAAGCTAGAGACAAATACAAAGAAGAGCAACAAAAATGATACAGAAAGTATTTAAGCAATATAACAACTGTGTGAAGTAGGGAGATGTTAGCATCTCCATCGTTCCCACTGGGTAACTCTCACACAGAGAGACTAAAATGCTGAACCTACAGCATGAAGTACATGGGAGCTTAGTTATTGACACTGGTGGGTACAAGATCAGGTGCTGAATATATTGCCTAAGGCTGCACAGTGAGTAAATGGCAGAGCCAGCAATGAAGGCCCAAGAAGGCCTTGTCTCCTGCTCTATCCTCTACATCAGAGGTTTTCAGCCAGGGGTACTTGTGAATCTCTGAGGGTCTGCAAAGGTCTTCCAATTCATCTAGATATTTGCCTAGTTTTAAAGCAGACTACAAAGAAAGCACTTGCAAAGTTACTAACTAAAATTTCATACAATGGCTTCTTTATACTACTCTATATACTACATGCTGAAATGCAAGTACAATATTCATATTCCAGTCGATTTGTTTTATAATTCTATGGTAAAAATGAGAAAATAAGCTATTATTCAGTAATAATAATGTGCTATGACACTTTTCTATAATTTTATGCCTGATTTTGTAAGCAAGTAGTTTTTAAGTGAGGTGAAATTTGGGGTACATTAATCTGAAAAGGTTGAGAACCACTGCTCTAAATCAGAGGTTCCGTAATTGTCATCGGTAGACCACTAGTGGCCTACCTAAAGTGGGTTCGTTAGCCACATGTTGCTTGCAACACCTCCTGATTTCCAGATATTAACCTGAATTAAAAAACAGCTAAAAATACCTTAAATGCTTTTTCATGCCAGCGACTGATGTAGTTCCCACACATTGTGCATGGGTTGGGTGCTCAAGCCATGAGACATCAGATGATAAAAATCATCTGAGAGAACCCCAGCTCCAGACTGTGCTCCTCTCTACTTAGCTGCAGGCATCACGCAGAACACATACACTGGGGGACAATGTGGGCTGACCAGAGCAGACACTACACCATGGAGCTGCTGCCCCTGCTTTAAAAGGAGAGGAAGTTTGAGAGAACCCCCTGGCTCCTTTACCTTCAGGTGGCCGATGAACCCAGAAATCTTAACCTTGCTCATTGCAGCCCCAAACTCCTGAAGTGCGTTCAAGGTGAGATCCAAATGGCTCTCAGCAGAGAATGTGAGGATGGAAATAACTCCCTGTCACCCAAGAAAAATACTGGTTAATATCTAACCAGGTGCCTGATAGACCCCACAAGTCCATTCTTTCACCTGAAGTGGTATAAAGTGCCAATCAGGCCTGAGACACATGGGGAGGGGGGCTGAGTGAAATAGCAATGAAAAGGATAGGAAGCAAAATGGCATCTGTCCCAGGCCAACTCAGAGCTGAGCTCACAGGGAGCATTCAGGGATAACTTGGTAAAGTGGGGAGAGGAACAGAGTCCTCACTTGTCTCTCAGGGGCTTCCATATAATCTATTATCTTCAGAAGTTTATAAATCTGTGATTTAACATGGACCAGGTCCTGACAACTTTTTAACTCAGGTCCTGACAAGCTGCTAAGGACGTTCCTAGCACCTTCTACAGGAAACTCTGAAAGAAAGAGACCAGCACTGACATATCAGTAACACAAGGTGCCTATCAGTACAGACCCAGCTCAGCAACATGCAGGAAGGAACAACAGAGCCCAGTCCAAGCACCCATACAGACAGAATTTCCATGATGTGATGATATTACAAACATCCCATCATCTAGCCCAGCCAGAGAACCAACAATTCAGGACAGACAAGCAGCCTGTCCAAGCAAACATTGGAAGGGCAGGTGGGCAAGAGAGCAGGGAACAAGTAAAAATAAATTTTATATGCAGAATAAAATATAAAGTAATGAAGCATTGAGAGAAGCCCTATGCAGCCCTCTAACCAGAATTTCAAGGGAAATTAACTAGAAACTAAGTCTTAACAGAGAACAAACCTTCTCTTTGGAAGGGCTGGCATAGTCAGCCATCTGCCAGATGAACTCAAGGCATATCCGGCTGCTCCAGGAACTATTGTCTATTATCTCCAGAGTTGCTCTCAGGAACAGAGTGTAAAACAAGAGTTAAAGCCGATAGTTAATTGCAAGAATTTTGGGATTGTTTTGGGGTTTGTTTGCTTGCTTCCTTGTCCTCTGTTGTAAAGTTTCCAATATTCAGGTGTCATGGGAAGATTATTTCCATACTGAGAACTGTAAACATCAACAACCCAGAGTTCCTCCGCCTGTTGCTGTTTAACCTTTGCCTGATGATTCCTCTCAGTCCCCAAACCCAGATGAACAGTGAATTGGAGGATGAGATGGAGCCAAGAAATCTGACCATTGATGAGTGATTTTATAGTGGATGGAGGATGGGTCTAGTAAACTTTGAACAAAGGACCCTGGACTACCTCTGTGTTTTGCTGATAGTTTATGTATGCTTCAGTTTGCTGGTGGACACACTGTACTCACTGAAAACATACGCTACCATATCCCATGCTGCACAATTCTCCACACTTTCTGAACTGAGAAGCCTCCTGATGAAATAAAGAACTGCCTTCCTCACCTACAAGGGTAGAGATTACACACGAATTATTGTTATTCTTTCTGCCTGAAATATGAGATAGGCAATGAGAGTCCTTATGCTTTTGATTTTCTCTCCTTGGATTATAAACATGGATACATTTAACACGGGCAGGAGAATGACATGCCTTCCCTATTCTGCAGTCTCTCATCTGGGTCTGAATGAAAGCTCCACCCAGATATCCATTCATCCCCTAACACTGAAAAAAAAATGAAATATTTCACTGTTCCACACACAATCTTATCTTAGCGTTACTGAGAGTGGATTTCACTGCCTTACTCATAGACTCATAGACTTTAAGGTCAGAAGGGACCATTATGATCGTCTAGTCTGACCTCCACAATGCAGGCCACAGAATTTTACCCACCCATTCCTGCAATATACCTCTCACCTATATCTGAGCTACTGAAGTCCTCAAATCTTGGTTTAAGGACTTCAAACCACAGAGAATCCTCTAGCAAGTGACCCACGCCCTCTGCTGCAGAGGAAGGCGAAAAACCTCTAGGACCTCTGCCAATTTGCCTTGGAGGAAAATTCCTTCCCGACCCCAAATATGGCGATCAGTTGAACCCTAAGCATGTGGGCAAGACTCACCAGCCAGACACCCAGGAAAGAATTTTCTGTATTATCTTAGATCCCATCCCTTCCAATTTTCCATCATTTACTATCAGAAACTTTTTAACTCCTTGTCTCAGGAACTGAAAGATAAGGAGAGGTATATAGTCTTGATTCTTTAGCTCAATCTTTTAACTAGTTTTACTAATAAGTAGCTCATTCTTTTAACTCTGGATGTCCCCAACTCAACCCTCAGCATGTTGGTCAAGAGGACAGCTGGCACAGTTGCTCCTATGTTAGCTCTGAGCAGATTCAAAGACACCACATGAACAGCCTCACTCTCAATCTTCAGCTGCGAGTGCAGAAATGCTATCAGATCATCAGGAGAACAATGGGCTACATGGGAAGAAATCACGTCCTCACTGACAACAGAACTCTTATTCTTATCATACCTTACAAAGGTAAGGAAGTTATGAGGAAACCACTGTGTAACTCAGAGTCTCTTCCCCTTACCTAGCAGAAGTATACAATAAAACAGCTCTGTGAGATTTTCCATGCTGAGCTGCTTAGCTTGAGAACAGATCTGTGCTAAGAAGGGAAACAGTCAAAGAAAAACTAATCAGAAGCAATTGAAAAGAAAATGTTCAATTAATTTCTAAGCTTCCACTTCCTACTTGTCCAAAGGTCTGAACACCAGGTACATGGTACTGAATGCACAGCAAGAAACAAACACAATGACCAATACATTAGATAAGAGAAGCTAAAGCAGGCCTGCACAACATGCGACCTGCGGGGGCTCGCTGTGCAGTCCATGACGACTTTTGGAAACAATATTTATTTATTAAAAAAACTGTGATTGTGTGAAAGTTGAGAATTAAATGCCGTCGACAACGGATTTTTGAACAGTGCTACGTTGACGGATGTGTACTCCGTGTGCTGCACACCGTTTCTTTCTCCCTCTGCAGGCTTCCACACACCAATGCAGGCATGGTGGCAGCATTCATTCATCTCACGTCACTCCATGTGCTGCGTGCCGTTTCTTTCCCCCTTTACACAGGCTTCCACACACTGACGTGAGTGCGATAGCGGCGTTCATTCATCTCACGTCAGTGCCTTGCTAGTGTGCCATGCACCGTGAGATATTTCTTCTCTTTGTGTGCGACTGAGTGTTTCCCTTGTGTGTGAATTTATTCAGCAAAATCTTGAGCTTTATAATGGATAACATGAATGAAAAGAAAAAGAGAAAAACAGAATCAGAGCACAGAGTTTTCAACACTGAATGGACGAATAAATACTTACGTAGTGTTTCAAAAGACAAAATACTGTGCCTTGTGTGTCGTGAAACATTAGCCGTTCCAAAAGAATACAACCTTCAGCAGCACTTTAAAACTAAACATCCCAATCTCACCAAACTGAACCCAAATGAAAAAATAATTAAAGCAGCCAGCTTTGCGAAAAACCTTAGTGGAGAACAGCAAATTTTTGAGGAAGTGAGCACTGAGAACGAGATGGTTACTAAAGCAAGCTTTCAAATTTCTAAGGAAATTGCTGCTGCTGGGAAATGCTTCACAGAAGGAGAGTTTTTAAAAAAGTGTATGTTGATTGTTGTATCTGAGTTACGTCCAGAAAAGAGGGGAATATTTGAGAATGTCAGTCTATCACGCAAGACAGTACAGAGAAGAATAGCTGACATTTCTACCAATCTAAGTGATCAGTTAAAGCAGAGAGTCACTGAATTCTGCTTTTACTCCCTAGCTATGGATGAAAGCACTGTTTTAAGACACACCACCCAACTTCTCATTTTTATTAGAGGTATTGATAAAATGTTTGAAATTACTGAAGAACTTGCTTGCACGCGCTCCATGACAGGTCACACAACCAGAAAAGAAATCTCCAGTGAAGTGATGAAGTGTGTGAATAAGTCAGGATTAGATTTTACAAACTTGGTGGTCATTTATACTGATGGTGCTCCAGCTATGTACGGAAAAAAATGTTGGAGCAGTTACTCTTCTTGAAGAATTTATCGGGAGACAAATAACCACACATCACTGCATTATACATCAGCAGGTTTTGTGCAGCAGTCTTAAAATTTGAGCGTGTAATGTCAATGCTAGTTTCCATTGTAAACTACATCCATTCTAGAGGACTAAATCATAGGACATTTCGAGCCTTTCCTGAAGGGGTAGATGCCAAGTGCAGCAACTCAATCTACCATACAGAAGTGAGGTGGTTACGTCGAGGAACAGTGTTAACGTGCTTCAGATCTGCTGTACCTAAGCTCAAGGGATCCAAGCAAAACCGCCCCTCATCTGGTTGTGCAGAGAACTGCAGATGGCTTGAAACTTCCCGATGTGGGGACGGGACCCCCAGATCCCATCATACCCATGTGCCTGACAAGATGGGGCCTCATGATGACCCCAAGACCTTTCTAATCACCTCTGAGAGAGTTGCCTCCACTGCTAAGTGGCCACCGGCCCAACAGGCCACTTTACTGGTAACATATCCAACAGGCCCAGCCCAAGCCACCTACACTTCCCATGGCTGAAGCCCATGACTACGAGTCCAAGGCCAGAGGAGTGAGCCCCAACTGGGCCTAAGACCCTTGGAGGGATGGGAAGTCAGCAAGGCCCAACGAAGGCCCTGGAGGGAACGGGGACCGCCACTGGATGCCTCCACTGCGAGTAGGTTCTAGGCCCCAGAGATGCTCACCCCGGTGCCTACAGTGTCAGACCAGCCCCGGCGCCCCGACCTCGGCCCGTTTCACTTGTGGCCGCTTCGGACACCTCCTCCAAAAGTGCCTCATGACGGACTGCAGTTTTGGGGAGGTCTGTTCGGGTGAGGCCCGGGCCTGTAAGCAGCCCTTGAGTAAGCTGACTACCCCATTATGGTGAATGGAGCCCCAGTGTCAGCACTTATTTACTCAAGGTGTGGTCAAATGCTTGTCCACCAGGCTCTTACCCCACTCCCTGACCCGCCACTAGGGGTCATTCAGCTCCGGTGCATTCACAAAGATATGCAGCCTTACCCCCAAGATCCCAGTGATCCTGACTGTAAGAGAGAAGACCCGGTCCCTCATGATTGGGTTGGCCCTGAAGTTGGCTATCCTGGGCCAAGACTGGAAGGGCTTCACAGAAATCCTGTGCACCACGGCTGGTGGGGGCCCACCAGTAGGGACAGCCCACGAGGGGGAACCCATAAGGAAGTTTGATCAAAACCCAGAGGAAGCCAATGGGGAGGACCAAGATGCTGGCTGCCCTAACCTTGACATCCTGGAAGTGGGGGGGAGGATCTGGGCAACCCAGCCCAGGAGAGGCCCCATTGGCAGGAGAAGACTTCAGTCGTGACCAGCGGGAGGCTCTGTCCCTTAGTAGAGCCTTCAAGCAGTTAGTAAGGGTTAATGGGACCCTAACAGTGCCTCAGCAGGCCACCACATACCCCCTTTCTGAGTTGATTGGGGACCATCTATGCAGGATCTCCCAAGGACCCCCAGATGAATGAAACTCGAACACAACTTGTGGTCCCTTAGTGCCACCGATGGGCCATTCTACAGCTGGCACTTGATGTCCCCGCAGCTGGCCACCTGGGTCATGAGAAAACCTTGGCCCCGGGTCCCGGCCCGGTTCTACAGAGGGAAGTCTGAGACTTCTGTGACTCCGGCCTAGGCTGCCAACGAGCAGCCCCGAAGAGAATACCGAAAGTGCCTGTTTTCCCATTGCCGGTCATGGGCACTCCGTTAAAGAGGATTGCCATGGCCCTCGTGGGGCCCCTGTCTGAGTGTTGCAGGGTTCCAATACATCCTGGTGGTCCTGGACTATGCCACCCAGTTCCCGGAAGCCATTCCCCTGCGGAGTATCACTGCCCAGACAATTGCTGCTGAGCTCCTAAAAATCTTTGCTTGGGTTAGCCTCCCACAAGAAATCCTGACTGATCAAGGCACCATCTTTACATCAAAGCTCCTCCGTCAGGTCTGTGACCTCCTGGGGATAAAAAAAATTACAGACCTCCATCTACTTCACCCAGACAGATGGGCTAATGGAGCACTTCAATTGGACTTTGAAGGACATGTTGCGGGAGTTTCCCCCAAAAGACGTGCCAGTGGGACCAGCTGATTCCCCCCCCCCATTTTACTGGCCCTACAGGAGCTACCACAATCTTTGACCAAGTTCTCCCCCTTCGAGCTGCTATACGGTTGACAGCCAAAGGGGCTTCTTGACCTCATGTGGGAGAACTGGGAGCAGACGCCCTCTCCCACTCGCAATCTTCTTTAGTATGTCTTTCAGCTCCAGAAACAACTGACACGGGCTGAAGACCTGGCAAGGGAAAACTTACAGAAGGCACAAAAAGCCTAGGAGCAGACCTACAATAAGGGAATGCGTGGAAGGACCTTTACGCCAGGTGACAGGTTTTCGCTTCTCATCCCGTCGGAACAGTCGAAGCTGTTAGCCTCATGGCAGGGAGCTTACCAAATGCTTCGTCAGGTTGGCCTGGTCACATATGAAGTGTCCCAACCGGACCAAAAAAAAGAAAAAAACAGATATACTATGTCAATCTGTTCAAGGCCTGGCGGAACAGGGAGAGACTCTTGATTACTCTGTACCCCCACAGAGCCAGAACTGGGACCTGAGCTGCCTGGTCCCAGTGACCCAGAAGAACCACTATTAGGGAATACCCTGACCAAGGAGCAGCTGAAACAGTCCAGAAACCTGTTAAAGTCTTTCTCAAAAACTTTCACCACAAGGCCAGGTCAAACTGCACTGGTGCAGCATGAGATACAGACTAGTCCAGGCAAAGTGCTACGAGAGGCCACTAGGCCGTTGCCTCGCCAAATGCATGACCTACTGGAGCAGGAAGTGCAAACCATGTTAGAACTGGGGGTAACTGAAAAAATCACAAAGTGACTGGCGCAGCCCAATTATCCTGGTCCCAAAACCGGATGGGACAGTCCACTTCTTCACTGACTTCAGGAGGATCAACAATATTTCAAAGTTCGATGCGTACCCAAATGCCACAGATCGACAAGCTGCTAGATCGCTTAGGGGATGCTGGATCTCACAAAGGGGTACTGGCAAATCCCCTTCAGCCTAAGTGCTCAGGAGAAGACTGCCTTCACTACCGCAACAAGATTGTATGAGTTCACACGAATGCCTTTTGGTCTCCATGGGGCCCCAACCACCTTCCAGGGAGTGATGGACCAGGTCCTCCACCTGCACAAAGTCTACGCCGCAGCATAGCTCGATGACATGGTGATTTACAGCCAACGCTGGGAGGATCACCTCAAGCAGATCACCGCTGTCCTACAGGCCTTGCAGGATGCAGGGCTGACAGCCAATCCCAAGTAATGTAAAATTGGGGAGAAGGCTCTATATGATCTCAGATGTTATTAGACCAGATCTTAGCAGAACCCTGTGTAAGAGGACTGTTATCCCCTTACTAAGATTCAGTGGGGGGTGTTTTAGTTGGTAGCTCCCAGAACCAAAAGGGGAAGGGTCAATGGGAAAATCAGGACGCCAAGACTGACAGTCCCCAGGGGCAATGGGGAGAGGCCAGCACTCCAGGTCAGCCTGATTGACAGGGCGGGCAGGCTAATCAAGGAGTCAGGAGGCCAGGGTGGGTCCCGTCCTCCATGTGTGAGCTGGACTTGCCTGGGTCAGACAGAATGGGGCCAAGCTAAGGAGAAAGTAGGGGCCAGAGCTGAGCTGGGGAACAGAGCTGTGCCAAATCCAGAGGAGCCCGCAGGACAGCCCAGAGAGCAGACCTTGTGCTGGAGCAGAACTGCAGCCCCAAAGCCAGAGCACAGCCCAGAGACAGCAGACCTGCCCTGGGAGCAGCACTGCAGGAACCAGATCCAGAGGGGCCAGAAAAGCAGCCCAGAGAGACAGACCCTGTGCTGAGAGCAGCGCTGCAGGAACCAGAGCCAGAGAGGCCAGAAAAGCAGCCCACAAAGCAGGCCAGTGCTGGCGGCAGAGACACAGGAGCTGCTTGCAAAGCAGACCTGTCCTGGGAGCAGAGCTGTAACAACCAGAGCCAGAGGGGCCAGAGCAGCAGCCCAGGGGGCTAGAGGCAGAGCAGCAGCAGCAGCAGCCGCCGCCGTGCTAAGGCAGAGTGGAGCTGAGACGGAGCGATGGAACTGGGGCTGGAGCAGTCCAGAGCCTGAGAGCATGTGGCCATCACCAGAGGAAGTGTCCAAGTCACAGCATCCCTGCAGCACAGCTGAGAAGGAGGCCTGGGACCTATCAGGAACAGACTGTGAACTGTCTTGACATTGCAGAGACACTGGTTGTGATGTTCCCTGCTACCACAGAGCAGGGTGATGTGTTTTCTCTAACCTTTCTAATTTTTCCTTATTCATTTTAAGATAAATTATTGATTAAATAATTTGCATTTGCTTTAAGTTGTATGCAATGATCAGTGGGCCAGGGAAGTGCCCAATGCAGAGAGAGCATCCTGGAGTGGGGACACTCTAGCCCCTGACCTAGGTAACCACAGCAGGATTGGGGTCGAGCCCCACAGGAATCCTGGGCCTAGCTTTGTTGGGGTTATGAGCACTCCAGCAGAAAGGAAAGAGGAAGGGGAGTCCTCAAGGGCAGGGAGGCCTCTGGGTAAAGGACGTGGGAGCAAGGACTCAGATCCTTCTCCTTGCCCATTTCACCAGGGTAGTGCAGAAGCCAGGAGAGTTCCCCACAACAGCGGGACTATTTCCCCGCTTACACCTAGAAGACAAAAAGAAACCACTTATGAGGTAGATTGCACACTTCAAAAATTTGGCTGCTCTGAGCATACAGGTCTGATATCTGTGAGTGGAGCTGTGTTTCCACCCAGAGCACCCCCACAAAGCTATAAACTGGAGGTTCCCTCTCAGTCACTCTAGTTGCTACTGATTCCCAAGGATAAAGTGATGCTTCCTAGATCTCTCACTTCACCAGCAGACACATCCCCTCATGGTGAGTCTTGGGGTTTACAAAAAGAATCCAAGTGTTCTGCTTCCTGAGCACTCTCACCAGTCTCTCATTCCCACCCTTGAAAAGCACAGACTCTAATGCTTCAATAAAGCCTGGGGAAAGAGAGGCACAGAACTGCAGCAATCAGTAGGAAGGTGCAGCCTGAACAGAATCAGGAAGTCCCGGTTACTTGTCAGGTCTGTTGTTCATCGATAGTTCGTTCACTGGCAATATCCTGGAGACCAGTGTCCCTGGAAGGATTTGATGCCAGGAGGCGAGTTTCAGTCTCATACATCTCATGACTAGTTTTGCTAGGGACAAAATTTTGCAGTAATTTTTCCCTTTCAGCAAGGAGCATGAGCACTAGCAGAAAAGATACATGATCAGGACCCAAAAACTGGGGCCATAGAGTGTGGTGATCACTAATGGACATTTTGGAGTCATATTTCCAGATATGATTTGACAGAGTACTGAGGGTTTGCACTTGAGTCAGTACTCTGGTCACTATTAGTACTAATTCAGTCCCTCACAGAAGGCCCAATTGGACAGAGGTATACCTGATTACGAAGTCAGATTGGGGCTGGTGAGTCCAGGAACCAATCATTCCATTAACAGGGAAACTGTTATAAAATAACAAGATCCCTTTGAGGGGAACAAGCCGAAAAAGAAACTTGGGTGACCAGAGGTCCCAATATTTGGGGCTTTATCTATTATCTCCTACCCCTTGTCCTGATTTTTCACACTTGCTGTCTGGTCACCCTACACGAAACAGAAAGACAAAAAGCTAGGAGAGCCTGGCAAGTGAGGTCTCTGAGTAGAAATACCTTACCCGCCACTTCTGAAGAGTTTTGAAAGTTGAGATACAATATAAAGGTGCTATGTATTGGTAGGGGGATTAAATAGACTACATGTTGGTGCTTACAGGCAAGGAAGTCTCAAAGCGGTCTGTGTTTGTGGAAGACGTGGGGGTGGTGCAACATCCCTCTCTGTCACAGCTGGGGGCTCACCAGGGAATTCCCTGTTATCTGTGCAAATGAAGAAACTGTTGGAGAAGCCAGTGCAGAGATTTGGCAGTCCGGGTTAAATGGGTTGTGAGCAGCAAAGAGAAGTGTAGTACAGGGGTTCTCAGCCTCTCTGTTCTCAACCTTTCTGTTTCTGAGCCTCCCTCTACCACCAGCTCCAGGCCTCTGCCCTGCCACGCATCTGAGTTTTGGGCTCCTGGCTCCGGTTTTTAACCCAACAGGGAGCAGTGGCTTGGGGATTTAGTGCAGGGGTGCTGGGCCTCAGGGCTCCAGCCCAGCTTGGCTCAGAGCTTCAGCATTCTGCCCCGAGCCCCAGCTAGTCAAATGACAGCCCTGCTTGGCAGACCCCCTAAAACTGGCCCAGATGAAAACTGCTGGTGTAGAGGACCCTACAGACCTTCCAACAATCCCACCATGCAGAAAAACAGCCTTTGCTTGCCTGGTAGGTTTAACAACAAAACATCCTGTATAAATTCCTGAAGGCTTAAGTCCAGATCTGGCAACAACTCCTCCAAAGTTTGGCGAGTCCTGTGACAGGAAATGGAAACCAGGCACAGGAGATCAGATTCTGTAAAATGAGACCAGTGAACAACCCTGGTATGTTTTTGGTTACTCTGTAAGGAGCAGCAGGGAGACCTCACAGGGACAGAACAAGGTGGGCCCTTCGACTGACACCCTATTTAACCGGGGAAGAACATATATGGCTCTTAGTGATTAGCAGGCAAAACATTATGACATAATTAAGGCAGCCATACTGGACTAGTTGGCACCTGTCCACAGAAAGTACTGCCAGAAATGTAGAGTTGAAAGATGGATTGAGGGATTATGCCTCTGTGCATTTGAAACAGAAATTAAAAGATAGGGCCACTCATTTGTAAGGTCAGACACTCAAACTGTGGGGGAGATTATGGACTGCATGATTCTGGAAGTTTCTTCAGTGTCTCCTTGAGCATTCCCGAGTATGGGTTACGTGGCACCAGCCAGTTAATCTGGACCCCACAGAGGAATTTGCAGAGGCGGACAGTCCCAGAATGAGTCAGTGGTTTAAGGGACTAGATTTGAGAAGGACCAGAGTGCCTACAGCTGGGAAGGGCAGCAAGAAGAGGGAGGAGCCTCAAGGAACTGTAGTGGGAGCTTGTCCTACAGGATGCTTCCAACATGGATGTGAAGGACATCTAAAAAGAGACTGTCCTAAAATGGACTGTAGGTTTGCACAGTTTTGTGGTTCAGACAAGATTGCCCCAGAGGGAAGAAAAAAGAAAGTACCTACCATATCAGCACGGTAGGGAGTAGCCACCAAAAGGAGCTAATGGACACAATTTCATCCTGTTTGCTATTCAGACAGGAGTTAGTGAAACCCCACTGGATACTTCCCAGAGGTAGGATCAAAACTGAATATGGACATGGGGACAATAAATTTTGCCCAATGGCAGAGGTGACTCTGGAAATCAAGGGGAAGTTTAGGCAGAAACTGTTGTCAGACGCTACCAGAGTGATGCTCTGCTCTTGTTAGATGATAACAGTCAGCTGCATGCGCGTTCCCTCTGTGTGCTGCTCCGGCTCTGCAGATCGCCAACACAGAAACCCCAAGAGAACCCCCAATGACTACAGACTCTGATAAAGTACGAAAGCCCCCAGCCAGGTTTATTGTCAAATGAAGCACAGTAATAGTTTCCCGTAAACTCTACAAAGCATACTATGAATATGTGCCCCCTGACAATGGACACAACTCTGTCAGTGGCGGGATTTTCCACTGCCCCCTAGGCCAGACAAAGACATCATCCCAGGGCTGTATTCTTACACACAGGTGCAAACAAGTTACACCTCACTCTTGACATATTGAGGTGCAACCTTCTGTAGCAAGGTACAGCCCCTCTACGCAGTCAGGTGCCGCCTCTCACCTTGTACATGTTGGTTCAAACAATACAACTCTATCCATCATATTACCCTTTTGCCTCTGTCTTTAGAATGGGTCAGCCTGTTTCTTGTTATCTGTGTGGAATGTACAAGCGTTCTGATACCTTTTAGGTTTGAGTACTAATTAGCATTTATAGACTATGTGTATTCCAGTTAAGGATCGTTAAAACCGTGTTATTTAAGATGTATTATTGCTTTCATTTAAAATTGCATGAATGTGATTTATCAAGAGGTTGTCTAGCTTAACAGAAGATCTTCAATGATCTGAAACTCTAAAAAGTGGAAACTAGGTCAAATTACAAAAGATGAACAGAAACAAATAAGTATGTAGGGACAAAATTTGAAAGGCCAAGGCACAAAATGAGATCAAACTACCTAGAGACATAAAGGGTAACAAGAAATTATTCTACAAATACATAAGAAGCAAAAGGAAGACCAAGGACAGAGTGGGCCCATTACTCAATGGGGAGGGGAAGAAGTACTAAAAAACTCTTCTGTTTCAATTTTCACTAAAAAGGTTAGTAGTGATTCGACATAGTGAATGCCAGTGAAAATGAGGTAGGATCAGAGGTTAAAACTGGGAAAGAACAAGTTAAAACTACTTAGCCAAGTTAGATGTTTTCAAGTTACCAGAGTCTGATGAAATACATTCTAGAATATTTAAGGAGCTGATTGAGGAGCTGATTGAGGAGCTATCTTCAAAAAGTGATGGAAGACAGGAGGGATTCCAGGCGACTGGAAAAGGCCAAATATAGTGTCAATCTATAAAAAGGAGAATAAGGACAACCCAGGAAAGTTACAGACCAGCCAATTTAACTTCAGTATCTGGAAAGATAATGGAGCAAATAATCAATTTGCAAACACCTAGAAGTTAAAAAAGTGATAAGTAACATTCAGCATGAGGAAGCAGTAGAGCTGATATATCTTGACTTTAGTAAGGCTTTTGATAGTCATGCATGACCTTCTCATAAGCAAACAGGGAAATACAACCTAGATGGAGTGCGTAAATGGATTGAAAAACATTCCCAAAAAGTAGTTATCATTGGTTCACAGTTGAACCAATCATTGGTTCACAGTTGAAAGGACATATCAACTGGGATCCCACGGGGATCAGTTCTTGGGCTGGTTCTGTTCAATATCTTCATCAATGATTTAAATAATGGCATAGAAACTACAGTTATAAAGATATCGAGCTGGGAGGGGTTGCTTTGGAGGTTAGGATTAAAATTCAAAATGATCTGGAGAAACTGGATAAATGGTCTAAAGCAGCGTTTCTCAACTGAAGGTCCATGGACACAAATATTGTCCAAAGTCAGATAGTGTG